>OX016540.1:171399968-171595116 GCA_943590905.1 Sphaerophoria taeniata
TTTTAAATTAAATTGTTTTAACGAACAGTTTAAAAAAAATAAATTTTCAAACTCAATTTTTTTCAAACTTATTTTTTTCAAAATTTTATGTAATTAAGTACTAATTTTGTTTTAAAAATTCAATGTCTTTGTTAATTTTTAGTCGAAAACAGAAAATCGGATGCAAAAATGTCTTTTCGTTTTTGAGAAATTAAAAAAAAAAACCAAAACCACTTTTTTCTAAGTAAATCTTTGTTTTAATTTACTTTTATTTTAATTTATTAGTTTAATTTATAAATTTAATTTTTTATAATTGGAGTTTTATGAGGACTCAATTAAGTAGAAAAGTATTGGATTTTCCCTGGATTAATCATTTTGTTCATTGATAACATCTGCCATTCTAGCTCTCCGTGCTCTCGTCGGCGGATTGTTGAAAACATGCTACGACTTGGGCGCCATCTATTGGGATATTTTTCAGTGTAGAGTCTTTCGGTCTCCCAATCTCGACAACAAGTTAAATAGTAGCAGAAGTTCTGTCCGCTGTGTTGATGAGTTAATATTTTAATTGTAAATGGTTGTTTAGTAAATACGCGTTTACTTTTATTTACCTTTAAGTTGTTAATTGTTTTTTTATTCAAGAAAATTTGCGGTTTAATTATCTTAAGCCCCTAGCAGGTAGAACCCTTCACCGCGCCGGCGATTGACCGCGGCCCCAGGTATAGTAAGAAAAAATTGCAGATCAGTCTTCAGACTTTATCAATGAACAAAATGATTAATCCAGGGAAAATCCAATACTTTTCTACTTTATTGAGTCCTCATAAAACTCCAATTATAAAAAATTATATTTATAAATAGATAAACAGATGGTAAAAATTAAAACAAAGATTTTCTTAGAAAAAAGTGGTTTTGGTTTTTTTTTTAATTTCTCAAAAACGAAAAGACATTTTTGCATCCGGATTTCTGTTTTCGACTAAACATTAACAAAGACATTAAATTTTTAAAACAAAATTAGTACTTGATTACATAAAATTTTGAAAAAATTAGTTCAAACATTTTTTTTTGCTTTTTTTTTTGAAAATTTTGAGTTTGAAAATTTATTTTTTTTAAACTGTTCGTTAAAACAATTTAATTTGAAAACAAAGTGAAAGAAGAAGCTTTTGGCTTTTCAGAAAGGTATAGCACGGTGTTGTAAACGAAGCCGTTGATTTTTAATATTTTTTTTTACAAAATAAGTCAATTTTTCAGAAAATTGCCCCTCCCGGCTAAACGGGGGGAATAGACCCCCCATCCTATACGATTTTTGTCTTGTCTCAACTCAGCCTACACGCTCTAGCTTTTTGGTACAACACTCGTGAATCACCCTGTATATGTCACAAGTAAAAAATCATATTCTGAGTCCATGTTAAAAAATAATATTAAAAAATCGCGTTTTGTTTTTTTAAATAAGAAGTGCAATAATCGTTTCCATGAGGAGCAGATTCCCGTGGAGTTATTTCCCTGCACCGAGTAGGACTCGGACGAACGACGTTCTGCTTAGTAGCCAACGTAGCCACGGGCACTACTATTAATAATAATATGTAATAATAATAACAATAATAATAATAATCATAATAATTATAGTAATAATAATAATAATAATAATAATAATAATAATAATAATAAACAAAAATAATAACAATTAAAAAATAATAGGGCGGCACAACAGCTCCAAGGAACCAAGGCCCAAAAGGCTTAAACTCTTCAACAATTCCTTGAGTGCGCGTAAGGACTATATAACCAATTGCGAACCGCTGAGTAAAGAAGCACTTCAATGTGAAAAAAGCTTTAATTGTAATATGAAAGATAAAACAAAACTTTTTAAGCAGTAGGATTAAACCCACGCTATCTAAGTTACTAGTCAACTCACGTATCTATCCATTACGGCATGGGTACTACATGGAATAATGTTACCAATTTTAAATCTCAGCTCAGCAAAAAAAACATTACAATTTATATCCTTGAAATATGCATAAAATTTGCATATTTCATTAAAGTGGTATGACAGCTCTTGAAAAATGACCTACAATTTTATTTCGATTATGAAAGGCCGATCTCAGAGGCACTTTTGTACAACAAATTATACTCTTGGAAGATTTGTCAGTTCTCCGCAGATATTCATGAAAAATTAATTAAAAGAAGAGTTTAGGCACGAGTAGAATTTGAACCTTCGACTTCTACGCATATAAGTTGTAAACGTAAAAGTTATCTCAAATTTGTATTTTGTAGTAAAGTATTCTTTTTGACAATGAAAAAAAAAACGGAAAAAGGCTATTATATTGTTGAGACTTGTAGTTGTTTAAACTTAGAAGTAAGTAATTACCTGATTGACTGCTGGCAATGTTCTTAACTGAAGAATTAACCAAAGATGTTGAAACGATGGGAAGGGTACAAGAAGAAACCTGATCAGCTGCTTTCGAACGGGGTGATTTTCTCTCTAAAATTTGTGAAGCCATCATTAGATCTTTACTTAGTTGATCTGCCGCCGAAACAACAGAATGTGATTGTTTGTTAAAAAGTCGACGTTGGTGGACAAATCGTGAAACTATGGTGTCAACCAATGATGATAGGGATGTTGTTATTTCAGACTTGAGAATTTCAGCAAGTCCTTCTAGATCGGAACCTGAGAGACGCATTGATGACGACGAATGCGATCGAAGCATATTGAACTTCTCAGATATTTCTGATTTAATTGAAGAATTTGTTGATATATTCGAATGTATTTGGTGCGGCTGCTGCTGTAAATGCTGAGAACTTGAAGTCAACAAATGATTTTCAAGAGGAGAGGAACCTTGTGAGGCATATGGACAAACGTCCGCTGACTGCATTCGAAATTGTTGGGCGTGTTGCTGTAAATTTTGGTGCCTTTGGTTATGGTGTTGCTGTAATTGCTGCTGCATTTCTATGTGAAATTGTTTATGCTGCAACTGTTCTTGATTTTGATTTGGTTGTTGTTGCTGTTGACGGAGTTGTTGGTGTTGTTGTTGCTGCTTCTGTTGTTGTTGTAGTTGCTGTTGTTGTTGTTGTTGTTGTTGTTGTTGTTGTTGTTGTTGTTGTTGTTGATGCTGCTGTTGGCGATGTGGCTTTTCTTGGAGTTGCTGTTGTGGTTGGTGTTCTTGCCGTTGTAGTTGTTTTTGTTGTTCTTGTTGGTAGTGTTGTTGTTTTTGCTGGGTTGGATAATGTTGAAGTCTTTGGTTTTGCTGCTGTTGTTGATAGTGTTGTTGTTGTAGTTGTAGTTGTTGCTGTTGCTGTTGTTGTTGTTGTTGTTGTTGATGTTTCTGTTTCTCTGGTTCTCCTTCTTCATCATTTTCTGTTTCGTCTTTTTGTTCGTGTTTTTGCTGTTTTTGCAATAGCAAGTGTTGACGCTGTGACTGGTTTTGTTGTTCTTGTAGAAGTTGATCATCTTGCTCTTGTTCATACTGCAGCTCGACCATTTGCTGTTGCTCTTGTTCCGGTTTGCTGTACTTTAAATTAGTTTTAAGCTCTTGCTCAAGTATTTTGTAATTTTTTTCTTTTTCCTCAACAGGCTCCTTATATTGTCCATCGATTTGTTTTTGACGCCTTTCATTTTTTTCGACTATATCCTTAGCAATTCGGACTTCATGCTCAAGTAAAAAGTGTTGACCAAGGTACATAGCTGCTGCGTTTGATATAACTGGATGCGTAACCTGAGATGGGTAATTGTTATTTGTTTTTCTTACAATTGAGCTTTTCTGGTTTGATGGATGTTGAAGATGCGATTGTTCTACAAAAGGACTTCGCGTGCGGGTGATCATTTTGTTCATTATTTCCGCCAGCATAGGAGGCGTACTGGCAATAGATGGACATACGGACTTTCTCGACTTCGGAGGATAGAAGGAGGTGGTCGTTGAATATGGACTGTGAATTGTTCCGCGCAACGTACTTGCCAGCGAAAGGGTTGGTGAGATGACACTATCTTTTATTAACACTTCATCAACACCTTCATCTAGTGCTTCATGAAACTCGGATTCTTGTTCCATTCTTGAACATAATACTACGTATTTTTGTTGCATTTCGGCTAGTTGTTCTTGCATTGTACGCAATTGGGATTTAAGGGCGTTCTTTTGAACTTGTTTTTGGTATATTTGCGGTGACTCAATTTGTTCCTCTTCTTCGTCTTCGTCTTCTTCTTCTACATCTAAAGTCTGCGTATTTATATCAGAATTAAAGCCGGCATTAGCTGCTTCATATCGGTCCATGGCGTGTTGTTGTGGTTGATAGAGCTTTCGCTTTTTACAGCCATTTACCTGTAAATGTACTTGAAGATTCGAGGGTGGACTAGATTGTATTGAAGTTACAATGTTTTCTACTCTTGCGCGTTTCATATCCAAACAATCTGTCTTAAATATACCATTTTGCTTGTAATCTAGTGAACTTACATCTTTTACAAGTTCTTCACCTTGGTCATTAATATCAGAGTTGCTCGGAGATTCTGATCTAGAACTCAATTCAACCAAATTACTATGAGGTATATCTTCCGACTCTTTTTTAGTTACAAGATTACTCATTAAATCAGATTGCAACATTGTACAAAGTTCAGAATTTCTTACTTTTTCGGAAAAAGAAAAATGTTTGTGCGAATTTAAGTTTTCGGAGGATTGCTTATTTATGTTTTTACTTTCACTACGAAATGCTTCATTTAAGTTACCAAATGAATGGTCAGTTGTTGTTGGTATTTTGTTAGAATCGAATTCTATTTTAACTTCAGAACATTTTCCTATAGTATTCATGATCTCCCCAACGCTGCCGACTAAATTCCCAATAACACATGAACGGGCAACATTATCCTTATGACTACTTAAACCTTCAATAGCTGAATGATTATCGTTTCTTTTTTCTATATTCCTGTTCGAGCTATCAATGTTATTATTATTATTTGTTGTATCACCATATTTCTTTCGCGCACTCACTAAGTTTTCATTAATTTGGGCAAAGATATCGTCATTGCATTCACCAGATGTATTCCAATTAAAATTCTCACTAAACATCTGGTCATTCGTCACAGATTGAAGTTCAGGATCAAGTGCAAGCAATTCTTTCTTACCTTGTAATATATTTCGAAGCATATGGTGATGTAAATTTGTTTGTTGAAGCTTGTTTTGCTGTTGAATAGCTTCTTGTGTATTTTGCTGATTTAAAGGCACGCACTCATGCTCAACTAGGTATCCAGCACCAGCACTTTTTTTTTGGTTTTCTTCTTTATTCCTTGTCTTTGAACTTGATGGACAGAATTCATTTTTATTGTTCTTAGACACACTCTCAATTTTTCTAACTTCCTTTTCGTCACTTTCTTCGATATTTCTAGTTGTATCACTATTCACACATTTATTTTTCATTAACTCCGAAGAATCACAGCTTGATACGCTTACATTTAATAAATCTACACTTGCCGAGGATTCCAATACAGAAGTTACCATTGCATTTTCTACTAAACAATTAGGTAAGCCACTAGTAGCATCTTGTGCTTGTTTCATTTGACGACCTAATATTTCGTTTAACATTTTTGCGTTACCCAGGCCGTTTGGACCGAACAAACCACGACCGAAATCACTTGATTGTCTTCTAGTTAAAAAAGTAGCATAGACATCAGCTACATCCTTTGAAATATTGCTCGTGAATTGAAACGGAGACCGAGACGGACGGAAACTGAAAATTGGTATCGACGAATAACAACTTTTTCTTGACTCACTGAGACTGACACACCCGCCTTGTATTATGTTAAATTTTTGTTTGTTAGTGCATTTGCATTCAGTACTACAGCAAAAACTATTTTTTCTTATTATCAGAGAGTTTAGAATATTTTTTTCGGATTTATATGTGTTAATGAGTAACTTGTCACACAACCTAAAACACTCTGTGTCCTCTTTTGATGACATCATAGGAAGGAACCCTGTTTATTGGCCTAACCACCACCTTTTAATCAGGGAGTATAGTTGATTTGTCGTCTCTTTCATTTACCTTATACTATTCACTTTCCAATGCGTATCATACTGTACCAATTGAAATTTTTTTGTGCTGTTTTTTTCTCTCGTACCATCCATTAAATAGAATAAAACATAACATGAACACAAGAAAATATGAGGGAAGAAGCGTTTTGGTGGTGGTTTCAAATATTCAGTATATATTTTCGCTCCCCTCTGTGAATGTCAGAAGAGATCAGAAACATTTTCATTTGACCAGGAACATGTGTACACATTTTAACACTTTTCATATCCAAACTTGGTGATACGGCAGCCGGGATCGGGAAAACAACGTTTAAGAATATTTCTTATTGTGTGCTTCTCACTCAGTTAAAAAAGTAATAAGAGCCATGAATAATAAAAATATGTAATTCTTTCATCATACGATTGCGACGACGGTGGCGGATGTTAAATAACAGACATTTTCTCAGCCTTTTGATGTGTGGAATAATTTCCCCTCATGGGAATATTTCTACCAATACCTCTTTGAGAATTTCCCCTCAGCAGGAAGAAACAGGCTTCGTTATAATTTCTATTGATGGGTGCAAGTTTATGGCTTGCTGTTTTTACTTTCCACACACATATATATTTTTTCAAGTGTATTTGTGATTGCGAAGTTCGTGTATATACCTTTTTTAATGGAGAAAAGTGAAAAAATATGTGTTTTAGAAAGAGGGTGATTTACAGCATTAGTATATGATAAGCAGGAAGAATACAAAAATCGATCCAAATAAAAAGCGGGAGAGATTTGGTTAGGTTTCTACAACAAAATCTAAATAAAAAAAACATGCAATTCAGAATATATGGAAATGGAAGTTATGTTTTGTTGTTTTCTAACCAGTTATCCAGACAACACACACCCACGCCTTCTCCCAGACCTAGTTGAGATACATCCAAATTGGTTAGGTAAATACATAATTTTTCGTAGCAGAGCTGCTTAAACATATTTTCGAAAAATATGTGTACATAGTATCTTGCTTTATAATCCGTTACACTATTATTATTAAGAATTTGAATGAAATTTCCAATAAACGACGAAAGCACAATTTGGTTTGGTGAGGTACATAATGTATGCATGTATTTATTTTGTATACATGCAGAATGTTTAGCGGTTCCCAGACGGTTGATTTTCACATCGTATCGTACAGGAAATACCTAGCAGAATTTTGATTTTCTTCATGCATACCTTTTAAACAACCTTGAATTGCTGCCCATAGCCGATCAATAATATTGTGCAATATCAAATATTGAACCATTATTTTGACCCTCTAGGGATCGATTTAGTAGTAATTTTAGTTTACCATTTAGAAAGAAATTGTTCCGTGTCGCCAGGGATGTCAAATTACCTATTGTGTAATTTATTTTAAAGTATTAATATAACATTTCACTCCAGCATGTAATTATTAAGGGTATTCACGTAACGAGATAATTTTCTACTTTGCGGAAAAATAGAAAATTCCGCAAAAGATTTAAATGAACACCACAGCAGAAAATAGTTGCGTAAACAAGGGAAACAAACAGCTGTTTGTTAAACCTCAAAGTGAATTTGTTCAATTCACGTCATTCGATAATTTATGTTAAAGTGATTCTTTTTTTTATTCAAGATGCCAATAAGTAGTTTTAAAACAAAATTCATTCAATTGTATGAAGAAATCACTTTAAATGATTTGGACATGACGAGAACTTCCCGCTTATGTGAATTCAGTTGGAGAAAAGATGAAATGAGCGCCAAATTAAACGTCAAAAATAAACGCCATAAATTTTATCAGGTTTTTTTTCTGCAGTTTCTGCTTCAAATTTGTGAGATAAAATTCTACGATTTGCAGAAAATTTTTCCCATAAAAATTTTGACAGCTCATTTCTACCGATAGAAAATTCTAAGGTTTCTACGGTTTCTATGGGTTTTCCGCGTTTACGTGAATACCCCTATTGTTTAGCCAGGTAAATTTATTCGGAATTTTTCTTTGAATTTAGCAAATAAATAAAAAAAAAAGTTAAATTTGTTCGCATACCCCTTCAACGTATTCAGACTTTTTTTTTTTGTATCTATAGGCAAACTCATGAGAGTGTGTGTTCTGTTAAAGATAAAGAAGGGAAAATCTGTTAGCTGAAACTTTAGTCAACTAACTAACTAAAGTGAGAACAAAATAATAAATAAATAAAGATAAATAATCAAGAAATCCAAAAAAAAGTTTTGTAGAGGGGTTTGTCTTTCAGTCATTTTAATAATGAAAAACAAAATAAGGTAGGTACATACATTATGTATATCTACAAAACAGATCGACTCTCAATATCAGAACTACGTATTGAAAATCGACGCAATACATTGTATGAAAAAAAAAAAAAAAATTTTCAATGTTTTCCATCAACATATATGTAGGATGGAATAACATAGCACAAACTTTCTCAATATCTTTCACATAGTAGGTAATGTGATATTGACTCCTGAAGAAAATCCCAGCCCAGTCTTATGACTTTCATTTTCATTGCATATAAAAGGAACAGGTTTTAGAGGATTAATTTATTTGAACAATATAGGTAGGTACCCATATGTTATAATCAGAGAATTTTATGAAAAATTGCAAATATACAAAATGTTATGTTTAAAGTATATAAACAAAAGTCTAACTTCAAGAACAAAAAGCGTATTTGTCCCTTCTCACCTTCGCTTAGCGTACATTTAAAATGCAGGTTATCAACTCTAGAATATGCGCTGTGCCTGAAATATCAGCCGCCTGAGTTGAAATTTCCTCACAAAGACATAAGAACAGAGAAAATACTTATTGAAGTCTGTACAAAACATTTGTTGCATATAAAAATCGATTATTGCTCGAAGACATCGATAACGATATCAATAATATATTTCTATAATAGGCTTTAAGTAATATTGAAATTTAGAAACCTTAGTATCTACACTAGTCAAAACAATTAAAGGAACACTTGAAAAAAACTCAAAAATTGAGTGGTTTTTTAAAAGGCTGTATCTCAGTAGAAAAAAGTCGGATTGAAGTGAAATAAAAAGTTTTTCAAAGGTTATCATTTTTTCTTTTCAAATTATTTTGAGTTAAAAAATTACCGTTAGTCGTTTTTGCTTGAGCGAAAAAAATGTTCACTCAATTTCAAAATCGAAAAAAAAATAAACTTTGAGGTTTCATAAAATGAACGGAAATTTTTTTTCAATCCAACCAATCTAAGATTCAATTTTAGAATTTTGCTGGCTATAATTCACTGTTTGGTTCAGATCGCTACGATTTTTTTTCTAATCAAAAAATGGGTTTACATGCAAAAACACAATTTTGACTTTGGACCCTAATAACTCTGCTAAATATTGACTTACAAAAAAAATAAAGGCAGATTTGAAAAATTTGTTAAATTTTCTACACAAAAACATTTTGAAAAAATAAAAATATTGCTTTTTTCAATTTTTTCTATCAATTTATAAAAAGGTCCAAAATACGCATTTTTCAACTTTTTCATAAAAACTACCGTTATTTTGTGGTTTTCAGTAATACAACTAATCTGAGGCTTAATTATTAAAGCTCATAAAATTTCCTTGATTTTGGTGAAAATTTCACATCAATACGATTAACCGTTTCTCTGTTTCGATCAATCAAACTTGCGAAACACTTTTTGTTTCAATTTTAAGGAAAGCTTTGTTTTTTCTTATTTTTCTGTTCTTTTGAATTTGTTTATTTTTTAAATTTTTTTTATTTTTTTCATTATCACTATGATTTTGTGAAATTCGGATGAATTTCCTTGATTTTGATGAAAATTCGTCCGAATTTCACAAAATCATAGTGATAATGAAAAAAATAGAAAAAAATTAAAAAATAAACAAATTCAAAAGAACAGGAAAATAAGAAAAAACAAAGCTTTCCTTAAAATTGAAACAAAAAGTGTTTCGCAAGTTTGATTGATCGAAACAGAGAAACGGTTAATCGTATTGATGTGAAATTTTCACCAAAATCAAGGAAATTTTATGAGCTTTAATAATTAAGCCTCAGATTAGTTGTATTACTGAAAACCACAAAATAACGGTAGTTTTTATGAAAAAGTTGAAAAATGCGTATTTTGGACCTTTTTATAAATTGATAGAAAAAATTGAAAAAAGCAATATTTTTATTTTTTCAAAATGTTTTTGTGTAGAAAATTTAACAAATTTTTCAAATCTGCCTTTATTTTTTTTGTAAGTCAATATTTAGCAGAGTTATTAGGGTCCAAAGTCAAAATTGTGTTTTTGCATGTAAACCCATTTTTTGATTAGAAAAAAAATCGTAGCGATCTGAACCAAACAGTGAATTATAGCCAGCAAAATTCTAAAATTGAATCTTAGATTGGTTGGATTGAAAAAAAATTTCCGTTCATTTTATGAAACCTCAAAGTTTATTTTTTTTTTCGATTTTGAAATTGAGTGAACATTTTTTTCGCTCAAGCAAAAACGACTAACGGTACTTTTTTAACTCAAAATAATTTGAAAAGAAAAAATGATAACCTTTGAAAAACTTTTTATTTCACTTCAATCCGACTTTTTTCTACTGAGATACAGCCTTTTAAAAAACCACTCAATTTTTGAGTTTTTTCAAGTGTTCCTTTAATTGTTTTGACTAGTGTACTTGATTTTGCTACTTGAACCAAAAGAGCAAGTCTTGTGAAAAAATTGCCATGTTGGTTGGAACAAAAAATTTCAAATGATATACTATTTTTATAGATATTTATTTTAACAATTTTATGTAATATTTACAGTAAAAGCCGATTATCCGAATGCCGATTAACCGAATAGTACCCAAACGTTATACACTAGTAAAATAAAATAAATAAAGCAACACTTGAAAAAAACTCAAAAATTGAGTGGTTTTTTTATAAGGCCGTATATCAGTAGAAAAAAGTCGGATTGAAGTGAAATAAAACAGTTTTTCAAAAGTTATAATTTTTTCTTTTCAAATTATTTTGTGTTAAGAAAATACCGTTAGCCGTTTTTGCTTGAGCGTAAAAAATAAAGTTTGATTTGTCATAAGGTGAACGGACATTTTTTTCAGTCCAACTGATCTACGATTCAGTGTTGTTGGCATTAATTCACTGTTCGTTTTAGATCGCTACGATTTTTTTTTCTAATTAAAAAATAGGTTTAAATGCAAAAACACAATTTTGACTTTGGACCCTAATATCTCTGTTAAAATTTGACTTACATATATAATTAAAGGCAGATTTGAAAAATTTATTTAAAATTTTCTACACAAAAATATTTTGAAAAAATAAAAACATTGCTTTTTTCAATCTTTTCTATCAATTTTAAAAAAAGGTAAAACAAAAATGCATTTTTCAACTTTTTTTTATAAAAACTCCCGTTATTTTGTGATACAACTAGTCCGAGGCTTAGTTATTAAAGCTCATAAGATTTCCTAAAAATTTAGTAAGAAATTCGCATCAATTTCTCTGTTTTGATCAATCAAACTTACAAAACATTTTTTTTCAATTTTAAGGATAGTTTTATTATTTTATTTTTCTTTTCTTTTGAATTAATCATTATGACTTTTTTTTAATTCGTCATCATCTGTTACAATGCCATGCGTACAATTTTTGAATTTTTTTTAGCAAAAACCAAGAGTTTCAATTTTCTCAAAAACGGCTCCTACGATTTTTTTAAACTTCCTCGAAATTTTTTAAACCCTGATGTATTTTATGTAAAAAAAATATGTTTGTATTGCTCCAAAACGGTACTTCTCATTTGATTTGTTATAAGATTTTCTCGAAAAATGAAAGTCCGATCTGCGTAATTTTTTTTTTGTATTTTTAAAAAATATTTTTAGACTTTTTTTTCAAAATTCTGTATCTCAAAAACAGATCAATATAAAAAATCGAAATTTACTTATAAAATGTATAGTTACATATTCTTGAATACTCTATACCCAAATTAAATTTAAGACAATCTTGAAAAATTATATATATATGAAACATTAGTTTAAAAAAAACGATTTAAAAAAAAAATTGATAAATCAACAATTTCCTTAGAAATCATAAAACATCAATTTTCATCAGATTGAATCATTTTCGAGGTCCATATTTCAGTTTAAATTTTTATTTATGATTTTTTTAAAATGTTTTTTATGAGTTTTAATTTAAAATACAGGAGCAAGTTCGAACAACCCAGTTGTGCACATTTTTTTTACCGGCACTGTTTTTTGACGAGCACGTTGAACCAATGGCAAGTTTATTAAATCCGGGTAGTCTCGTCTTAACCTTCGTTCTATGATGTCCCGATGTTTGGGACATCGTAAGAATAAAATATGGAATACCATCCCCAAAGTAATATTGTCAGGTGTATAAACATGCGAAAAAGGTTAATAGCCGGTATTGAAAATCAAAGTGGCAACACAAGATTTTAAATACCAAGGCAGACACACATACACACGTTTGAAGTGTGGGAAATTTTTCCATTGCATCAGACGAAGATGAATTTTAAAAAGTCATAAAAATAAAACTCCATAAAATGGACCAAAAAAATGTTTTGTAAATTTGATTGAATCGAAACAGAGAAACGGTTAGTTGCATTGATGCGAAATTGATACTAAAATTAATGAAATCTTATGATCTTTAATAATAAAACCTCAGATTAGTTGTATCACTAAAAATCACAAAATAACGGCAGTTTTTATGAAAAAGTTAAAAAAGGATAGAAAAGGTAAAAATAAAATGTTTTTGTGAAGAAAATTTAATAAATTTTTCAAATCTGCCTTTATATTTTTAATAAGCCAATTTTTAGCAGAGATATTAGGGTCATAATTGTGTTTTTGAATTTAAACCCATTTTTTGGTTACCAAAAAAGTCGTAGTGATCTAAAACAAACACTGAATGTCAACAAAATTCTCAAATTGAATATTAGATCGGTTGGATTGAAAACAAATTTCCGCTCACTTTAACACAAATCAAACTTAATTTTTTTTTAGCAATTATGGAATTTAGTGAATATTTTTTACACTCAAGCGAAAACGACTAACGGTATTTTATTAATTTGAAAAGAAAATATAACCTTTGATAAACTTTTTATTTCCCTTCAATCCGACTTTTTTCTACTGAGATACAGCCTTATAAGAAACCACTCAATTTTTGAGTTTTTTCAAGTGTTCCTTTAATTTTTTGACTAGGTAGTGTAGGTATATAAAATGTGATTTAAAATTTGTCCTTTGCTTATTTTTTATTTGCGACATATAGAATATATAGCGTATTGAATTCGTAAAAAAAAGTTGATAATGATGAGATATGACATTACGATGATAGAGAATTCGAAAAAAGTGGGTCCGGCGATTCCGTCCGTCTGTCTGTATGTCTGTCTGTCTGTAAACGCACCTACAGCCTTAACAACTGGTCCGATTGACTTCAAACTTGAAAATTAGACTTTGAGCGAATTCGCGTGGGTCATGTTTTTGATTTTTTTTTTAAGATCAAAGTTTAGGGCAGCCATCATACGACATTTTTGGCCAAAAACCAAAAGTTTCCTACGGCTCCTACGATTTTTTTTTAAACTTCCTCGAATTTTTTTGTTTAAGACACTGATGTCGGTGACGCGCGAAAAGTGTGTATCTCCAAATTTTTCGAAAATGAGATTTTGATGCCATCTGTTAGATTTAGGCGATATCTACAATCCCTCATACCAGGAATTCCTATTTTAATCATAGTAACCGTTGGATTGACGCTTTAGAAAATAGTGTAACTCCATTGCCAATAAATTCTGTACGAAAAAAGTGTACCTCCATAATTACTATTTGAAAACCGTTTTGAGTGTCGTGAAAAAAGTCAAATATTCGTGAATATAAGCTTGTTTACACAAGTTTTTATAACTTTTATTGAATAATAAAACCGGTAAGTGTATTATAAAAGATTTAAAGTAGCCAAACTTTAAATATTTTGCCAAAAACAACTCCTGAAAAGTGGTAAGGGAGTTACACAATTTGCATTTGTCGACTCATAGAAAAAAAAGGAGATACACAATTTGTTTGTTTTTTTGCTCTCCTGAAAAATGTGTGTCGACGGAGTTACACACTTTTCGCGCGTCACCGACGTGATGTATTTATGTAAAAAAAAATATTTTTGTACTGCTCAAAAATGGCACCTCCCATAGATCCGTTTTTTGGTTATCAGATTTTCTCGAAAAATAAAAGTCCGATCAAGGTAATTTTTTTTAATACGTATATATTGCCCAAATAATATTTTGCAATTTTTTTCAAAATTCTGTACTAAAAAAACGGATCAATATTAAAAATCGAAATTTACTTATAAAATGTATATTTACATATTCTTGAATACTGCATACCCAAATTAATTTTGAGACATCTTTGAAAAATCTTGAATATAAAAAAATAATTAAAAAAAAAACGCTCCTACGACTTTTATTTAAAATATTTGAAAAATCAACAATTTTTTAGGAAATCATATGACATCAATTTTTTTCAGATTGAATCTAATTTTGATTTACATATTTCAATTTAAATTTTTATTTATCAATTTTATTTTTTTAATTTTTTTCTTATGTTTCTTATGAGTTATAATTTGGAATACAGGAGCAAGTTCGACTCGGTCGTGCACATTTTTTTCAAAGTAACTTAAAAACCAACCTTTTAAAATTTGCTAAAAAAAAAACCAATACGAGCTATTAATAAGTTTTATCATTGTGCTTTATTTGTTCGCTTTTTTCACACATCAGATAATGCGGAAGAGAGCTTATATAGCAATCTTACGACAAATGTCTCATCACTTAGTGCAGTGTTAGTTGTAAGTTGTTAGTAGACTTATCTTAAACAAAAAACCTTACACAATAAAAAACATTACAAAAATTAAATCACAATGAGACAAGAAATACAAAAAATACTAAAAAAACATTTTAGAACGTGGAACACTGATTTTAAGAATTAGTTTAAGCTTGTTTTTATTGATATTAAAGTCAAATAAGTCTTCATACGTATTCAAAAGCTTACTCATTCTTGTCAGTGGCTCATGCATTCCGTAGTTAGTTCTAGTTTTAGTTGAGGGACTTTTATCAAATTATAAGAACGCAAAACATAATCTCCACCTCTGTAGTTAAAGAGGGCTTGACTTTCTTATTTTTGCCCTCGAATTTGGACACAAAAATGGTCTCAATCGATAGATATAGATTATTTAAGCACAAATCAACTTTTATTTTTGTCCGCAAATAAATATTTCTATTAGAAATTAATGAAATAAAATTGCACTTTTTGCACAGAATTCACGATTAAATGTCATTTTTAGTACCGGCAGACTGCGTATGTTTATGGGATTTTTTCGGGTCGGGAATTTCCCTAAATATTTCCCTTTGAGGACATTTTGAACTCCGTTCGCCGTGCACTACAAAGTATAATGAAATTTGTTACTATTACTTATACTCATGTTAAAATGCATTTTCTCATGATAAAATAATAATTAAAAATTTCGCGCGAAATTTTTAATTATTATTTATCATGAGAAAATGCATTTCGCGCAAAATTTTAAACTATTACTTAAACTCATGTTAAAATGCATTTTCTCATGATAAAATGCATTTTTACATGAGTTTAAGTAATAGTTTAAAATTGCACGCAAAATTTTAAACTACTAGCTACTTAAACTCATCTTAAAATACATTTTCTCATGATAAATTAATAATGTTAATTTATCACCCAAATTGTTTGCCATCAATTCAAATTCTAACATCGGGTAAAATATTACTCATCTGCCAGCACTAACATGCTTCAACCTGAAGTTGTTTCCTCACCATTTGACAGATAAATCAAAGAAAAAACAAAAAAAAAACAAAATTCTAACCTCGATGGGCTGGCCTGGGAAAGTTGCCCCTTAAAGAGAATAGATCTCAAAACATCTGGAGCATCAGTGACACCAGTAATTATTGGAGAAGGAAAACAATATCATTATTTGTTCTCCTTTGACACAGTTTTTGCATCTGGAAAAATGCAAGTCGATCCTCATAAGAAGGGAAGGATTGAGATCAATCCATTGGAGCCCTATAAAGGCGAAATGTGTGAAATTGCGTTGAACTGAATCTAGTCTTTCAATATATATCTCATAATGAGGAGACCAAACTTGTGATGCATATTCGAGATGGGGTCGAACCAAACTGTTGTACAAATGGTGCAGGGAAATTACTCCACGGGAATCTGCTCCACACGGGAATTTACTCCACTCAAAGCGAGAATTTGCTCCACTTTTTAAAGTGGAATAAATTCCCCCTGCCAGTGGGAAATAACTGCACAATTTTTTTGGTGGAATTATTTCCCAGCTATATCGGTTTTTACGAGGAATGTTGTTATTATAATGCAATCAATATATGTGATAAATATAAGACTTTTTTTTATAGTTTACAGTTTTTTTACTTCAAATTCACCCTTTTACAAATCAAATTCACCCTTTTACAAATCAAATTCGCCCTTTTACAAATCAAATTCACCCTTTTACAAATCAAATTCACCCTTTTACAAATCAAATTCACCCTTTTACAAATCAAATTCACCTTTATACAAATCAAATTCACCCTTTTACAAATACAAACTATCTTCTTTATAAGTACAGGGTGAATTTGATTTGTAAAAGGGTGAATTTGATTTGTATAAAGGTGAATTTGATTTGTAAAAGGGTGAATTTGATTTGTAAAAGGGTGAATTTGATTTGTAAAAGGGTGAATTTGATTTGTATAAAGGTGAATTTGATTTGTAAAAGGGTGAATTTGATTTGTAAAAGGGTGAATTTGACTTGCAAAAGGGTGAATTTGATTTGTAAAAGGGTGAATTTGATTTGTAAAAGGGTGAATTTGATTTTTAAAAGGGTGATTTTGAAGTAAAAAAAACTGTATAAGAAAAAACTCAAATTCTGATTCCATGTTAAAAAAAATATTAAAAAATAAGAAGTGCAATTATTGTTTCTCACACTTTTTACTTTTAGTGGACTACTTTCTCACACAATTATGCAGTTATTTCCCACTCTTAGTGGGAATCTATTCTATTTTAAAAAGTGGAGCAAATTCCCACTTTGAGTGGAGTAAATTCCCACGTGGAGCAGATTCCCGTGGAGTAATTTCCCTGCACCGTACAAATCATAGGAAACGTTAGGGTCAAGAAATTTCTTGGACCAACGCTTAGTAAACTCTAACATTGAATTAGCCTTATTGACGATGTTGTGTTCTGAAAAATCTAAATTATATGCGAAAAGAACTCTAAAGTCCCTAACTCTAAAGACACGAGATAATATGTGTTGGGAGATAACATAATCATAAGATGCAAATTCCCACTTTGAGTGGAGTAAATTCCCACGTGGAGCAGATTCCCGTGGAGTAATTTCCCTGCACCGTACAAATCATAGGAAACGTTAGGGTCAAGAAATTCCTTGGACCAACGCTTAGTAAACTCTAACATTGAATTAGCCTTATTGACGATGTTGTGTTCTGAAAAATTTAAATTATATGCGAAAAGAACTCTAAAGTCCCTAACTCTAAAGACACGAGATAATATGTGTTGGGAGATAACATAATCATAAGATGTAGGATTACGCTTTTTGGAAATTGTCATTGTCTGATATTGGGGTTAAGATTCAAATTTTTTTTCACTCTATACAACAAACTTATTTATATCATCTTGCAGTTGAACGCGAACTTCATTGGATGGAATATTTTTGAAGATCTTCATATTATCTGCAAGGATAAGAATTTTACGGTGCATCATTAATAGCTTAAATAAATAAAAGAGGTCCTAAGTGACTATCCTGTAATACACCCGTACCGTAATACACACGTTTCTGCATAAAGCCATTTTGTTGAAAGCATAAAATGTTTTTACTCTAAAAGGCTAAATTTTCACTAACAACTTGCTCAAAAAGCTTAGGAATGTAAGACAGTTTAGATATACATAGGCCTAGAATTTGTAATATTGGACTAGTCACCTTGTTTTTCAACATGCTAGCGAATTTTCCTAGTTTTAACGACAGTTCAAAAATGTTACGTAGAGCCATAGCCAAAATGTCCTTCATTTTTTTAAAACGATGGGTGGAATACCATCGGGTCCAAAAAAATAGTCTACCTTAAGAAAGCACATATAATTTACAATTTTTTGAAGTCGATAAGAACGTTGTTTAAAGTTTCTTGGAAACAGTTTCGCAGATAGCCAAAGAAGTCAGTATCCACAGAAATGGGAGTATCGATGAAAGGCTGACTAAAATTACTTGCGAAACCATCACAGATTTCAAAATTACAGTTCAAGACAGTATTGTTCTAATTACAGTTTAAAGGATAAACATCACATTTCTTTTCAGAATTGAAAAAATTCCAAAAACATTTTGGATCCTGTTTCAGTGAATTTCCCATATTAATAACATAAGGATTAAAACAGAGTCTTTAAAACTCTTCGAAAAGAGAGATAAAAATATATAAACAACTTGGTTCTCCAATGTCATGGAACTGATATACAATTTCCAAGTCTTGTTCCTTCTATTACGATTGTTTTTCAGTTCTTTAGCTCGTTTAGTATAACAAGGATGACTGGAGTCATTAGGGTTAAAACTTCTTCTTTTGGGTAGGGGAGAGTGGGTATGTTTGGGACACTTTTCGAATACATTAAATTTGCCGAGATCTTATAGATCGTATCTGAGCAAAATTAATTTCTAAAGATAAAATAACATTTTGGCAACCTATTTTCAGCTATAAAGAAGGCAAAAGTCCGACAGAAGAAAAGCAAAAAATCATTTCATGAACCAACTCACTTTGTCCCATTCCTCCTGCGAGGAGGAGGATTGGGTTTGTCCCATTCCTCCTGGGATCAATAGGATTGGGACAACTATAGGGTGGAATAGTGATGTCCCAATCATCCTGCGTGGCACTTTATATAAATAATTTATAATATCACTTTTCGTGTGGAAATAATTAAACAAAACAAATACTATTTGAAAACCGTTTTGAGTGTCGTGAAAAAAGTCAAATATTCGTGAATATAAGCTTGTTTACACAAGTTTTTATAACTTTTATTGAATAATAAAACCGGTAAGTGTATTATAAAAGATTTAAAGTAGCCAAACTTTAAATATTTTGCCAAAAACAACTCCTGAAAAGTGGTAAGGGAGTTACACAATTTGCATTTGTCGACTCATAGAAAAAAAAGGAGATACACAATTTGTTTGTTTTTTTGCTCTCCTGAAAAATGTGTGTCGACGGAGTTACACACTTTTCGCGCGTCACCGACGTGATGTATTTATGTAAAAAAAAATATTTTTGTACTGCTCAAAAATGGCACCTCCCATAGATCCGTTTTTTGGTTATCAGATTTTCTCGAAAAATAAAAGTCCGATCAAGGTAATTTTTTTTAATACGTATATATTGCCCAAATAATATTTTGCAATTTTTTTCAAAATTCTGTACTAAAAAAACGGATCAATATTAAAAATCGAAATTTACTTATAAAATGTATATTTACATATTCTTGAATACTGCATACCCAAATTAATTTTGAGACATCTTTGAAAAATCTTGAATATAAAAAAATAATTAAAAAAAAAACGCTCCTACGACTTTTATTTAAAATATTTGAAAAATCAACAATTTTTTAGGAAATCATATGACATCAATTTTTTTCAGATTGAATCTAATTTTGATTTACATATTTCAATTTAAATTTTTATTTATCAATTTTATTTTTTTAATTTTTTTCTTATGTTTCTTATGAGTTATAATTTGGAATACAGGAGCAAGTTCGACTCGGTCGTGCACATTTTTTTCAAAGTAACTTAAAAACCAACCTTTTAAAATTTGCTAAAAAAAAAACCAATACGAGCTATTAATAAGTTTTATCATTGTGCTTTATTTGTTCGCTTTTTTCACACATCAGATAATGCGGAAGAGAGCTTATATAGCAATCTTACGACAAATGTCTCATCACTTAGTGCAGTGTTAGTTGTAAGTTGTTAGTAGACTTATCTTAAACAAAAAACCTTACACAATAAAAAACATTACAAAAATTAAATCACAATGAGACAAGAAATACAAAAAATACTAAAAAAACATTTTAGAACGTGGAACACTGATTTTAAGAATTAGTTTAAGCTTGTTTTTATTGATATTAAAGTCAAATAAGTCTTCATACGTATTCAAAAGCTTACTCATTCTTGTCAGTGGCTCATGCATTCCGTAGTTAGTTCTAGTTTTAGTTGAGGGACTTTTATCAAATTATAAGAACGCAAAACATAATCTCCACCTCTGTAGTTAAAGAGGGCTTGACTTTCTTATTTTTGCCCTCGAATTTGGACACAAAAATGGTCTCAATCGATAGATATAGATTATTTAAGCACAAATCAACTTTTATTTTTGTCCGCAAATAAATATTTCTATTAGAAATTAATGAAATAAAATTGCACTTTTTGCACAGAATTCACGATTAAATGTCATTTTTAGTACCGGCAGACTGCGTATGTTTATGGGATTTTTTCGGGTCGGGAATTTCCCTAAATATTTCCCTTTGAGGACATTTTGAACTCCGTTCGCCGTGCACTACAAAGTATAATGAAATTTGTTACTATTACTTATACTCATGTTAAAATGCATTTTCTCATGATAAAATAATAATTAAAAATTTCGCGCGAAATTTTTAATTATTATTTATCATGAGAAAATGCATTTCGCGCAAAATTTTAAACTATTACTTAAACTCATGTTAAAATGCATTTTCTCATGATAAAATGCATTTTTACATGAGTTTAAGTAATAGTTTAAAATTGCACGCAAAATTTTAAACTACTAGCTACTTAAACTCATCTTAAAATACATTTTCTCATGATAAATTAATAATGTTAATTTATCACCCAAATTGTTTGCCATCAATTCAAATTCTAACATCGGGTAAAATATTACTCATCTGCCAGCACTAACATGCTTCAACCTGAAGTTGTTTCCTCACCATTTGACAGATAAATCAAAGAAAAAACAAAAAAAAAACAAAATTCTAACCTCGATGGGCTGGCCTGGGAAAGTTGCCCCTTAAAGAGAATAGATCTCAAAACATCTGGAGCATCAGTGACACCAGTAATTATTGGAGAAGGAAAACAATATCATTATTTGTTCTCCTTTGACACAGTTTTTGCATCTGGAAAAATGCAAGTCGATCCTCATAAGAAGGGAAGGATTGAGATCAATCCATTGGAGCCCTATAAAGGCGAAATGTGTGAAATTGCGTTGAACTGAATCTAGTCTTTCAATATATATCTCATAATGAGGAGACCAAACTTGTGATGCATATTCGAGATGGGGTCGAACCAAACTGTTGTACAAATGGTGCAGGGAAATTACTCCACGGGAATCTGCTCCACACGGGAATTTACTCCACTCAAAGCGAGAATTTGCTCCACTTTTTAAAGTGGAATAAATTCCCCCTGCCAGTGGGAAATAACTGCACAATTTTTTTGGTGAAATTATTTCCCAGCTATATCGGTTTTTACGAGGAATGTTGTTATTATAATGCAATCAATATATGTGATAAATATAAGACTTTTTTTATAGTTTACAGTTTTTTTACTTCAAATTCACCCTTTTACAAATCAAATTCACCCTTTTACAAATCAAATTCGCCCTTTTACAAATCAAATTCACCCTTTTACAAATCAAATTCACCCTTTTACAAATCAAATTCACCCTTTTACAAATCAAATTCACCTTTATACAAATCAAATTCACCCTTTTACAAATACAAACTATCTTCTTTATAAGTACAGGGTGAATTTGATTTGTAAAAGGGTGAATTTGATTTGTATAAAGGTGAATTTGATTTGTAAAAGGGTGAATTTGATTTGTAAAAGGGTGAATTTGATTTGTATAAAGGTGAATTTGATTTGTAAAAGGGTGAATTTGATTTGTAAAAGGGTGAATTTGACTTGCAAAAGGGTGAATTTGATTTGTAAAAGGGTGAATTTGATTTTTAAAAGGGTGATTTTGAAGTAAAAAAAACTGTATAAGAAAAAACTCAAATTCTGATTCCATGTTAAAAAAAATATTAAAAAATAAGAAGTGCAATTATTGTTTCTCACACTTTTTACTTTTAGTGGACTACTTTCTCACACAATTATGCAGTTATTTCCCACTCTTAGTGGGAATCTATTCTATTTTAAAAAGTGGAGCAAATTCCCACTTTGAGTGGAGTAAATTCCCACGTGGAGCAGATTCCCGTGGAGTAATTTCCCTGCACCGTACAAATCATAGGAAACGTTAGGGTCAAGAAATTTCTTGGACCAACGCTTAGTAAACTCTAACATTGAATTAGCCTTATTGACGATGTTGTGTTCTGAAAAATCTAAATTATATGCGAAAAGAACTCTAAAGTCCCTAACTCTAAAGACACGAGATAATATGTGTTGGGAGATAACATAATCATAAGATGCAAATTCCCACTTTGAGTGGAGTAAATTCCCACGTGGAGCAGATTCCCGTGGAGTAATTTCCCTGCACCGTACAAATCATAGGAAACGTTAGGGTCAAGAAATTCCTTGGACCAACGCTTAGTAAACTCTAACATTGAATTAGCCTTATTGACGATGTTGTGTTCTGAAAAATTTAAATTATATGCGAAAAGAACTCTAAAGTCCCTAACTCTAAAGACACGAGATAATATGTGTTGGGAGATAACATAATCATAAGATGTAGGATTACGCTTTTTGGAAATTGTCATTGTCTGATATTGGGGTTAAGATTCAAATTTTTTTTCACTCTATACAACAAACTTATTTATATCATCTTGCAGTTGAACGCGAACTTCATTGGATGGAATATTTTTGAAGATCTTCATATTATCTGCAAGGATAAGAATTTTACGGTGCATCATTAATAGCTTAAATAAATAAAAGAGGTCCTAAGTGACTATCCTGTAATACACCCGTACCGTAATACACACGTTTCTGCATAAAGCCATTTTGTTGAAAGCATAAAATGTTTTTACTCTAAAAGGCTAAATTTTCACTAACAACTTGCTCAAAAAGCTTAGGAATGTAAGACAGTTTAGATATACATAGGCCTAGAATTTGTAATATTGGACTAGTCACCTTGTTTTTCAACATGCTAGCGAATTTTCCTAGTTTTAACGACAGTTCAAAAATGTTACGTAGAGCCATAGCCAAAATGTCCTTCATTTTTTTAAAACGATGGGTGGAATACCATCGGGTCCAAAAAAATAGTCTACCTTAAGAAAGCACATATAATTTACAATTTTTTGAAGTCGATAAGAACGTTGTTTAAAGTTTCTTGGAAATAGTTTCGCAGATAGCCAAAGAAGTCAGTATCCACAGAAATGGGAGTATCGATGAAAGGCTGACTAAAATTACTTGCGAAACCATCACAGATTTCAAAATTACAGTTCAAGACAGTATTGTTCTAATTACAGTTTAAAGGATAAACATCACATTTCTTTTCAGAATTGAAAAAATTCCAAAAACATTTTGGATCCTGTTTCAGTGAATTTCCCATATTAATAACATAAGGATTAAAACAGAGTCTTTAAAACTCTTCGAAAAGAGAGATAAAAATATATAAACAACTTGGTTCTCCAATGTCATGGAACTGATATACAATTTCCAAGTCTTGTTCCTTCTATTACGATTGTTTTTCAGTTCTTTAGTATAACAAGGATGACTGGAGTCATTAGGGTTAAAACTTCTTCTTTTGGGTAGGGGAGAGTGGGTATGTTTGGGACACTTTTCGAATACATTAAATTTGCCGAGATCTTATAGATCGTATCTGAGCAAAATTAATTTCTAAAGATAAAATAACATTTTGGCAACCTATTTTCAGCTATAAAGAAGGCAAAAGTCCGACAGAAGAAAAGCAAAAAATCATTTCATGAACCAACTCACTTTGTCCCATTCCTCCTGCGAGGAGGAGGATTGGGTTTGTCCCATTCCTCCTGCGATCAATAGGATTGGGACAACTATAGGGTGGAATAGTGATGTCCCAATCATCCTGCGTGGCACTTTATATAAATAATTTATAATATCACTTTTCGTGTGGAAATAATTAAACAAAACAACGATGAATTCACTTAAAAAATGGTGTTGCTACCTAATTATTAAACTCTTTTGCGCAGTAAGTTCACACATTAAAAAAAAAATTCACTCAAAGTTTACACAGATGTTTTACTTTTTATGCACAAATTAACTTTTTTTAATCTCCACTCCGTAATTTTTTTCCTAGACACAACTTGTTTTGTTGAGGGATGGGGACAGACTGAAGACAGAATCTGTCATACAAGGAAAGAGAAAAAAAAGGTAGGAATTGAGAAAATGCCTAAGTCCCATTCCTCCTGTGTCCAAAACATACCCACTCTCCCCTACTATTTCATTAATGGATCTTATTAAAACATAGTTAAAACTTGAGATAGTTGCGTCGATGTCATTTAAGAGTGGTATATTTTTAATACCTGAATTTCTTAAACTATCCGAAAGCTGTAGAAAATTAGCTCTGCGGAAGTCATATTTGTACAAGAGTCGTGAGAATTATTATTTTCTAGTAAATGACCGGTCAAGTAAAAAAAAAATGTTAAGTGGTGGGTGATATATGTATATATTAGATATAGCAGAGGAAGATTCAACTACTACTGTACTAGCAGCATTAGATGAGAATACCAAATCAAGTAAGCGATTCATGGAGTTCTTTATACAGCTTACTTGTTGCAAGTCGGCTGAAATAATATTGTCCAGAAATTGAAGTTCCTGTTGCGATGAACTTGCGGAGGCTTCATGATAAGACTCATCGTCTGAAGAAACCCAGTCTACGTTTGGGAGATTAAAATCACCTAACAGGAGGATATTATTTTCAATACCAGCAATTTCTTTGGCATAGTCAACTGTTGCAGAAATTTCAGTAAACATTGAAACAGGACTTTTAGGTGGAACGTAAAATGTAATTGTATGGTTACTTTGATGCATAAGAGATCTATAGAAAGGTTAAACGGGAAAACAATATGCGATAAGAACTCCTTCACCAACAAGATTCACAGTTTTTTGGGTCCTCTTCTGTACGGGAAATCTGATATTGTGAATTTCTTCGTTTATTAGGAATAATGAATTCTTTTACCTTTACCTTTACCTTTAGAGGAAAGTTCTTCGGGTCATCTTTGGACCCGTGTGCGTTGATGAGGAATGGAGAAGAAGATACAACAGCGAACTTTACGGGTTGTACAACGACGTGGACCTAGCCAGAAGTGTCAAGGTCCAGAGAGGTAGACCGCGTATAAGGTGGCGCACACAAGTGGAAGAGGACCTCAATCAACTTGGAGTGCAAAACTGGAGACAGCTAGCTAGGGACCGAGCTGGATGGCGGAGACTGTTGATTGAGGCCCAAGTCCACACCGCCAAGAAGAATATAAAATGCTGTTTGGAGCGATTATCTTAAAAGATGCCACAAAACTATTTGGCTTGCTCATTTTCTGACATTTCACCTGTAGAGTGTTAGTTAAAGCCTTATACATTCATTTCAGTCATGGGAAAAAGGCATGAAACAAATATTGTTTTAGGCCTAGGAACAGACGCAAGAGTTTTTTGGGCAGAAGTTGAGGTTTTAACAGATGCAAGTATCGTCGAAGGAAGTTCTGATATTATATTTTGGGTAGTAGAATTTAGAGAAGGATTTGGGACATCTTCATTTCCACTTTTTAAATCATTGGATGGCGGATTTTCGTTTTCAACTACTTTGTTATTCCTGACTTTTTAGGAGCTGGACCTGCAATAAATGACGAAGAAGCTAGTTCTCGTCCTCTCTTCTTAGATTTTTTAGGGTTTTCGTCTGTGGACTTAATGGTCTGAGAATTTGACGTAGGTGGCGTTTCATGGTCATCCGTGGAGGAGGATTTGTCAATGAAAGTATTTGGCACTGGGAAATTGTTTGCATTTTGAGCCATTATTAACAAAATTACGCTCAATTCTTCCAAACTTTTTGAAATCTTTGAAACATCATCTTTATAAGTAGACAGTTTGAAAAATAAGCTACCTTAAGAGATTTTTCTACAATTTTGACAGTACCAGGAAGCGATTTTGGATGCGGTTACTTTATTCAAAAAAAAGCAGGTGCACCCAAGCATTTTGCATGAAATATGTTTCCACAAGGACTGAAGCAAGAGTAGAGGGGAGATGCGTCAGAGCGATCTGAACAACTTTTATTTGCGCAAGTCATATTGGAAAAAGAAAATGAAAAAATAAACGAATATTAGATAAAAAAGAATGAAAAAAAAAATGGGTAAGGGTGGGATTCCAACCTATGCGCTATGCCTTTCAGATGGTTAAGTTTAAGATCGTTGCTTAGACGAGCTTGACCACGGAGCACTTTTGATTTGGGGGTTAAAAAATTAAACTTGATAACCTATCTTAAGATTTAAAACTATTATTTATTGAGGGGAAATTTTCGGAATGTGTGAGAGAGCATGCGCACTGAGAAAACGCTTTAGTTATTTTTACAAGATGTAAATATAAATAAGCCAATTAAATACGAAACAAAGACTTACTTGGAAAAAGAGAGCGCAATAAAAGTTGTATTTTCTAGTTAAAATGTTTACTAAATTAAAGCACTTTTAATAAAAAGTACAGTTTATTACAAAACAAGATTTAAAACCAAAGCTTGATTTTTATTTAATTGAAAAAATTACAGAGGGCAGACACAACACAACTGAAGATGACCAGTGTTACCACTTTTATTAATTTGAAACGGTTTATGAGTATTCATTTATAGATTTTTTTTTTTTAGATAGATAGATCTTTATTCAATATAATAATTAGGTAGTACATAAAGTCATTGAGAAAATCTTGAATATTTAAGGGCATGACATATCTGTCATCTGCCCGAGTGGCAAAATTGCTTGAATCTTTTACAGTATATATATATATATTTTTTTTTAATAGTTGTTTTCATTTATATTTTTGTTTAAAAAGATTTTTTTATTCAACGTTTTTCAACGTTATTTTTTGTTCTTAAGATATAATACAATGCAAAGACAAAAAAATTCAAATTCATTTTTAAAATAAATTAAACAATCGAAGCGTTGAGAAGGAGAAGGGAGAAAGTGACATTTTTGAGTTTTTCTGTTTTTTTCCACAATGAAGAGGCTTAATGAAAAATTAAATTTTCTATGGCATTGGCATTTTTGTTAAAATATATTTATATACTTATTGACATGAGGTCTCATTTATGGCTTAAAAATAAATTACAAAAAGTTACAAAGTTTTATGTTATAAAAATAACAGATTTTTAAAGTTAAAACAAAAATAACAAAAATTATTATAAGACAAAATTTTCTGAGAACGAGAAGGAAAATTTATTAAAAGAAAAAATTAATCCCAAGTTTTCAAAATAACCATTAAAAAAAAGGTAAAAAGGAGGTAATGCAACACAGAACTTGCAATTTTAATATGGACAACGGAGTTAAGACCACTAACATAGGTCATGTCACTTACCCCCTTCTTCTTGTCAACGCTTAATCACAATTATTTACAAATATCAAAGTAACAGTATAAAAGTAAAGCAAGAAAAAATACATCTTCTTTTTCATTTTCTACGTCAATTACATTATCGGCTCTCAAGCGGTTCTAAATATTCGTTACCAATCACACTCACGAGGATTGAATGAAACGAATTGGGCTTGGTTAACATTTTGCGACATTGAATTGACGTCAATCGTCTTTAGAATTGTTTGTGTTAATGATTTCTAGCATGGTGGTTACATGGAGGAGTCAAATTTTTTTACCTTTATCGAACCAATATTTTTGGGAAAAATAAGAACCTGAGCATGAAAATATTGGAGAGTACAATCTCACAACTTTAACGTTTCTTTTTGATCAAAGATTTGTATATGGAACAAGTTTTGATCATAAAATCTTATTTTTATGCTAACCACGTTAGCACTAATTCATAAGGTTTATTCATTAGCTTCTCACAAGGGCAAACACATTGGGGGGTTTTGGGGGTTAAAACACCCTCGAAATTTGAGAATATGTGCAGTAAACAAATATCCATTATTGTTTAAAAGAAAAACAGAAATAGTGCAAAATTAATTTAAAACTCAAATTCTCAAACTATGTTAAACGAAATTTTTTAATAAATTTGCTACGATTGGTGGGTCCAGACGAAAATGTACAAAAAATATACAAAAAATAACTTATCTGCTTGCAAATACATTGCATCAGTCGTTTCAAATCTAAGGGGGTTGCGGACTTGCGAACAAAATCTACGAAAATAAAAAAACTTTCATCATAGCCTAGCCACACCAAATCACACATACTCAAAGGAGGCCCTAGATGACATACATGCTCGTGCTCGACTTAAATTCGTCATAAAAGGTTCGCTGTTGCCAAAAATTTTCGATTTCCTCATTTTCGTCGGTTTCGTTGTTCGCATGGACGTAGAAGCTCGCAAGCAAATATATTTTTTTTTTCTATGAAATAACCATTAGCGCAATGACTTGCTTCTCTTTTTGACACATCTTCACACACACACCTTAAAGAATCAACACGTACGAATAACGAAATTAATAATGTTTGCCAATTCTGTATTCATCGAGTAGGGAATAATGCAAACGAGCATGTTGCGTCGTCGCCCTACAAGGGGGAATCACAGATAATAAACTGGTTGTGAATGGTGAACAGTGAACACATACTGAATGCGTGGGCTGCGGACAACAAAATAATTCCGGATAACCTGTTCGGGTACAAGGCAGGACATGATACCATTCATGCCACGTCTAAGCTCGTTTCTGATATCCAATGGAACAAGTCCAAGAAACAATGCACGGGTGCTGTTTTGGTGGATTTGGAGAAGGCCTTCGACACCGTATGGTTAGAAGGTTTGTACCTAAAACTCACCAGACTAGGCATCAGTAAACCATTGTTGTATATGCTTCATGATATGCTCAACGGTAGAAAGTTTGTTGTCAAAAGTGGCAATGTAACTTCTACCACCACTTTTGAAATTAAAAACAGTTTTCAACAGGAGCGGTGAACTCGCCGATCCTCTTCAGCATTTACACCAGCGATCTGATAGGTAGCCTTTCCCAGGCAATTGCGTATGCCGACGACCTGATTGCCTACAGAACTGCCCCAAAGGTCGAAGTCATTAGAATTCTCTTGCAAAGTGACTTCGAGAAGATTCAGCGATATTGCGATGACTGCAAGAATTGGTGCAAGATGGTCATCGTTGGGCCTCTCGGGCAGCGATTAACGAGCAAAAGTGAAGTGAAGTACCTCGGTATCTGGTTGGACCAGTATCTGTATTTCGACATACATATAGATGCTGCTCTGACTAAGGCCAGAGGATCCTTCGCTCTGACGAAACGGCTGTTTTACAGCAGTCGGCTTGTCCCCAGAGTGAAGGTAATTTGCTACATGGCCCTCATACGGCCGATGATCGTTTATGGCTGTCCAGTGTGGTTCAACGTTGCACCATCTCAAATGGAGAAGTTTCGGGTGTTCGAGAGGCAGTGTCTTCGGCGCTGTCTCGGTTTGCATCGGACACCGGAATCTTCTTATGTACATTACTATTCTAACGAGGTTCTGTACAACGGGGCTCGGATTAACAGAATTGACAATTTCGTGATAAAACTTATTCGGGGTCACATTGTGAGAGCTATGACTTCGACGAGTAATTTGATCTTTGGGGCGTTCTATCCGAACGACGAATATTTTGATAGTGCACGCTCGAGCGGCTTCATTCCACCAATGGCATTCCTCCACCTAGATAAATACGGTCTGATACAGGACAGATTGGCGATCCCGCTAATCTACCACGTCAAGCGGAGAACCGTCGATCGGCGGCTCCTTTACCATCGAGACATCCTCGCACAGGACGGAGCAGAGCTCCTCCGGTTCAGTAGGGCTGTGTCCGAACGGGCCCGAATTGATAGGGTGAAGCAGGAGTACCAGTGCTGGTGGCTTCAGTCAGCACTTGATAATGGGTAGTCGGGGTGGGGTTTTAAGCCTTGGCCGGCTTGTATACTTGTTTTAGTCTAAGGGTTTTGGGTTTAGGTTTAAGTAGAGTAGGCATGGTGGCACACATTTGAAAAGGACAATATATATATAAAAAAAAAATGAAATAAAAATAATGAAAAAAAAAGAAAAAAAAATATTAAATATATATACAAAAAACACAAAAAAAAACATTAAAGTGAAATACAAAAAAAAAGATAGAGATTTGCTGCTGTGGCTCTTCTAGTTTGTAAGTAGTTGTTAGGTAGAATAGGTAGTTTAAGTTAATTTTAAGTTTTATGCTTAAGGACTTAATTTTAAGTAGCACGTAATGAACAATAAAAATGATAAAATTATGTTAGTTTTTTTTAAAATTTTCTAACAAATTTAAAATACAAAAAGAAAAAAACAAAACAAAATAGTTCATAAGCCGAAAGGCATTAATTGTAAGATACCATGAATTGTTTAGAGCGCCCTGTTGGGGCCAGTGAGTAAATATAAGATGTTAGATCATAAGCTAGTTTGAATTCTATTGTCTAGTATTAAGTAGTTATAAGGAAAATGAATAAAAATGAATTTGAAAAAAAAAAAGAAAACACACACCAAATCGAACAAAACTTTTTGTTTGTTTTCCTCAGACACACACAAGTCCATTGCTCTTATGAGGGAACACATATAGACATACCGAGACCGACACGACAAAACGGTTTGTGCCCTAGTCGGTTGTAAGAAATACATGGGGTTGTAAAGGAGCAAAACACGCCGAAGGCAACAAGAAAAAAAAAGACATTTTGTTGGATTTGGTTTTGGTGTGAGTTCAGCCTATGAATGATGGGATCGACAACGCAACGGCTACTAAAAAATACGCACAAATTGTTGAAATGCGACATAATATCGAAACAAGATTTGTTAACATATTTACTGCAGCTATGGAAATGGCTGATAAAATGGATTTACAATTGGTAGTCAAACGAATTATTGCCAAACAGATAAAACGAGACAATTCTTTGGGTGGTCCGGAAGAATAACTGATGAAAATCAGTCTGTCTAGGTGCCTTTTTTGGACCTTTTTTTCAGCTAAAAAATCGGTTACTCGACCATCGTGAATGAATTTCCAAAAATCAAAACAGAAAAATGTTGCAAACTTGATGAAGAAGACATGAAAAGAACTGCTGAGATATTTGCTCATGAATGGCCAAATGATATAAGAGGATATTAAGATAATTTTCTAGCTGAAATGAGAAAGTGGAGCAAGTAAAAATTGAATTCTTATTTCTTATAAATTCCTTATAGTTGTCAATGTCAAACGAACGATAGTTGCAGACATTGCTTTTGTATGTCAAATGAAAAACGGCCCAAAAACTTTATGGACACCTTAAATGCAAATCCTATATGCAAATCGGTGCGACACTGCCAGTATCTGTGACTACAAGTGAGCGGTATTTCTCACGTCCGCGCAGATTAAAGACTTATCTGCGAAGCAAAACCGGCGAAGAGCGGCTGAACGGCTTGATGTTACTTAACATCTGCAAGAAAATAGAAATCGTTTAAGAGGATGTATTAAATATTATAGCAGAGATAATAAATTTATACAGATGTCTCACCCTTATGGCGAGAAATGATATATGAAACTGAAAGCTACCAAAAAAAAAAGTTTTTTCCAAAAGCTGTAACGCATTCACTTAATGCATTATAAATCTATTTTTGCTCGCCTCATTGCCCATAAATGAATACTTAGGCAAGGAAAAAAGCTTCAAAAAGCTCTTTGTCCGCTAAGGCGTTGTCTGTTAAGAGCAAAATATGTCTCTTTTTTTCTGCAGGGATGAGACATCTGTATAAATTTATTATCTGTGCTGAAAGCTACCAAAAAAAGCTTTTTCCAAAAGCTTTAACACATTCACTAAATGCATGCAAAATCTATTTTCGCTCACCTCATTGCCTATAAATGAATACTTAGGCAAGGAAAAAAGCTTCCAAAAGCTCCTTGCCTGTTAAGGCTTTTTCTGTTAAGAGCAAAAAAATTTCATTTTTTCTGCAGGGATGAGACATCTGTATAAGTTTATTTTCTGTGATTATAGATAGCAAAAGTACCAAGGCGCTTAGATTTTACTTTATAAATATTGCATATATCTGAACCACAAATGTATAATATGTAGATACTTATGTGTATAATTTTTATTCATACATGTTCTTAAGTACCTAACCTATATATAAGTAAATTTAATAAATAGAGTGGCGCGACAGCTCTTGAACATCAACAATTCTCTGAGTGCGTGTGAAGAATTGAGGGGACCTACAATTTAACACCGAACGGCAAAGTTGAGAAGCACTTTTTCATGACAGATTGATACTCTTGGAAGTTTTGTCAATTCTTCGCAAGAGGCAGTACCCGTGAAAGATGAAATAAAAACTTGGCCTAAGTAGGACTCGAACCAACGACGTTCTGCTTAGCAGCCAACGCACTTATCAACTAAGCTGCGGGCAACTGCTGCCTATATATAAGTGCCAAAGAATAAAATAACACATGAAATTTAAAATATAAAAATAATATAATGTATTGGGGTGACATGGGCATTCGTTTATTTTTATTAAGGAAGTATGCGTCCGCTAAGGCATGCCTCCTTTTCAACTGGCGGCAGCGAAAGAACTCCCAAGATGGAATCAAGGACGGTGGCGTCTACAGTTCCAGTCAGGATGAACTGCTTAGTGAACACCTTATAGGGCTACTACGACATATTTGCAGCCCAGGCCTATAAGGAGCGGTTTGGCCGGCTCTTCGTCTTAGAGATAAACTGGCCCTCCAGGTTGGGGGTCGTGTGTCGGGGTGACTGCCGAGCCACATAAAAAAGACATGGTTCCGAAACAACAACAAGCCTCGGATACGGCAGAATTAATGATAACAATCCACGCAAACGATTTAAGGACAACGAATTTCGGTTTTACACTTGGAATGTTAGATCCCTTAACAGACCACATGCAGCCGAACAACTAGCGGAAGCCCTTGACTGCTATAAATCAGATATAACTGCCATCCAAGAAATACGATGGGATGGTCGGGGCCTACGTAAAATGAACAACTGTGATATCTACTACGGCGGCTGCTACCGGGAAAAAAATCAGCGTCTATTTGGATATGGATTTGTAGTCGGGACTCGACTCAGGAGGAAGGTCTTGAGTTTCAACACAGTGAATGAGCGCATCACGACAACCCGTATAAAGGCTAAATTCACCAACATCAGCCTCATCTGCGCTCACGCCCCCACTGCGGAAAAGGATGAAGACACCAAAGACAGGTTCTTCGAGCTCCTCGACAAGACCTATGAGCAATGCCCTAGCTATGACATAAAAATTGTCCTTGGAGAGATTAATGCTAAGCTGGGTAGAGAAGAAATCTTTGGTGGAATAATCGGACGACATAGCCTACACGACACCACCTCCGATAACGGATTAAGGCAAATCAACTTCGCTGCGGGGTGAGACGTAATGGTAGCAAGTACGCGTTTGCGTTTCCCACTACTCAATATCCACAAGGGGACATGGAAATCTCCTGATCAATCAACCGTCAACTAGATTGATCACATTGCGATCGACACGTACGACACTTCTCTAGCTTGCAAGATGTCCGGACATTCCGAGGTGCAAACATCGACTCCGACCACTACCTTGTTGAAGCCAAGGTACGAATGCGGATATCCCAATCAAGGCCAACACGGGGAAATGCTAGGAGAAAATTCGACGTCAAACGGCTACAATCGCAAGAGATTGCTAGATCCTTTTCCAATCGTGTCTCCGAAAATCTCCTCAGAAGTCCTTTGCTGCCAGTAAAAATGTAGAAAACCAGTGGCGACACTACCAAGCAGCCATCAGAGATGCTGCCCCTGAAGTGCTAGGGTTTACACGGCCATCACAACGAAACCACTAGTTAAACGATGAGTGCCGACGAGCGCATGCAGCTAAACAAAGGGCATACAAAGCGGCGCTGCAAAGAAGGAAACGAGCAGCTTGTGAGCTCTACGAGAAGAGGAGAGAGCAGCATAAACTTCTCAGAAAGCAAAAAAGCGAGCACGGGAAGCGCGCGATCGAGGAGATAGAGGGATGCCACAACAGGAACGAGGTTCGAAAGTCTTACAAAAATTAAACAAACCTCCAGGGCTTATACATCCCGAACCGAAGCCTGTAGAGACCATCATGGGAACATAATAGGGGAACCGCAGTTAGTGCTGAGGATATTGAAAGACCACTTTTCCAAGCTGTATAATGGCGGTGACGAGCAAAACTCCGCCAGCAATACAATACAATTCAATTTGCAGAAAACCAACAATTCCACCCATCCGACATTGACGAAGTGAAGGTAGCGATATCTAAACTTCAGTCGAACAAAGCCGCTGGAGCAGACGGTCTAGCCACCGAACTGTACAAAGCAGCTGAAGATGATCTGGTTAGGAGCATGCACCAGCTCATCTGCAAAATTTGGCCCGACAAATGGAACCTCAGCATCGTATGCCCGATCCTCAAGAAAGGAGATCCGAACTGACCATCTACAGAGGTATAAGTCTCATTAAAATCGCCTATAAGATCTTGTCTGACGTGCTGTGTGAACGTTTGAATCCCTTCGTCAACAACTGGATAGGTCTTTATCAGTGTGGTTTCAGACCCGGAATCCACCCACCATCGATCAAATATTCACCCTACGGCAGATCTTGCAGAACTTCAGGAACTTCAAGTCGATACCCACCGTCGATTTCAAGGCCGCGTATGACAGCGTCTATAAAGACCAATTATATTACATATATATATAGAGCAATGTCTAGTTTTGGCATCCCAGAAACACTCGTCTGTCCATGTAAGATGACAATGGAAAACTCACGCTGTTCCATCATGGTCGGAAAAAACCTAACGGACGCTTTTGATATCAAAAAAGGGTTTAGACAAGGCGATGCGCTGTCATGCGATTTCTTGAACACCATTCTTGAGAACATTGTGCAAAGCTCCAACGTCAACACCAGAGGCACAATCTTTTAAAAATCCATCCAGCTACTAGGATACGCAGGAGACATTGACATAATTGAAAGAACATAGCGTGATGTCAGTGGAGCATTTGTGAGTCTTGAGACGGAGGCCAGGAAGATGGGTCTAGCGCTTAACGAGGGCAAGACCAAGTTGATTCTGTCAACAAGAAAGAACAACCAACATCGACGTCTTGGAGCAAACGTCAACATAAACAGATTTAACTTCGAGGTAGTTAAGGACTTTGTCTACCTAGTATCCGCTATCAACTCAGACAACAACACCAGTGCTGAAATCAAACGAAGAATCACTCTTGCCAATCGCTGCTTCTTTGGACTTAGAAGGCAATTGAGTACTAAAGTCCTCTCCTGAGCCACTAGAGTGACACTCTACAAAACCCTCATCATCCCGGTCCTCATGTACGGTGCAAAGACATGGACAATGACAACATCCGATGTAAACGCTTTGGGCTGCTTTGAGAGAAAAATTCTTCGAGTGATTTTTGGTCCTGTCTGCATAAATGGAGAATGGAGACGAAGATTCAACCAAGAACCAAAAAATCTCATTTTACTGTTGAAAAGCCTGTTTAATAATTGAAAGAGCTTCGTGAAATTGGCGATGAATCTACTTTTGAGGTACATATTTCAATTTAATAATTTTTTTTATGAATTTAATTTTAATTACATGTTTTTATTTTTTCACTGTTTTTTATGAGTTATAGTATAGAAAACAAGAGCAAGTTCATACGACCCAGTCGTGCACGGCACAGGGTCATAAGCCCACGGGCCAAAAGTCCATAATGGACTTTAAACCCACTCTGAGCAGATTTAAAGAAAAACCAACAGAAATTTATTTTTCTTACTTTGTCACAAAAAATGGGAAAATAACTGAAAATTTAAGTTTCGATAAATTCAAATGTAAAAAGAGAACAGGATAGATCTATATATTCATAAAAGAACTTCAAATTCTTCGTATTTACAGAGTTATTCAGTGTGTTCTTCTTGGAAAAAATGAAATAAATTCAAATGAACTTAGTTTTTGAACCAACTTTTTTCTATCAAAAAAAAATGTGCGATTTAGTTAGTTAATTAAGAAAAGCAGCGTGTAGTGGCTTATGATGCATACAAGGATTTTTGACAGCAGATACAAAAACATGACATCAATTTTTTTTTTACTATAAGAATTCAGTTAAAATAAAGGGGTTTCCAATAAGAGGTGTTATTTTGAAAAGCCCGCTATTTCGGTAGCTGTCACTTTTGAAGCTGTCATTTTTTGACATTTGACAAGTAGAAACTACGCCATTACTAAAAATGGAACGATCATCGCTTCAACAATGCATTAAACTATAAAAATGGTGAACAAGAAATGAAACCATCGATCTTTTACGGGAAAAGTTTCCGGACCGTGTTATCTCTCGAAGAGGTGATCACAATTGGCCACCGAGATCTTGTGATTTAACACCTTGCGACTTCTTCCTTTGGGGCCACGTGAAAGATAAGGTCTACGCCAACAGCCCAGCGTCGATTCAAGACCTCAAAGATGGAATTCGTGAGGCTATCGAGGACATAGGGCAGCCACTTTGCGATTTGGTTATGGAAAATTTCATGAAAAGGATATGGTCCTGTAAGCGTGGTCGTGGCAGCCATTTGGCTGATGTTGTGTTCCATTATTAACGGCATACCTTCCTCTTTATAATGAAATAAACATCCGATCATTTATCTCAAAAAATACCATTTTTCTTTGAATATCAAAATAACACCTCTTATTGGAAAACCCTTTATAATGTGTATTGTATAGGTGTATGCAGTCTCAATAAATTTGTATAGAGCAATCCAGTTATCACCATTTACGATGTTCTTCGTTTGTTCCAAAATCAATGATAACTTTCCGAAGTGAAATAGCCTCAGATCCTTGTAGATAGGACATTGCCAGGACGTGGAATGTTTCTTCTTTCATTTGAAGATTGCATATAGTACAGAGATTTGTCGTTGATTTTTTGAACGGTGCACCATTCAAATTTAAAATATCGCATCTCGCTCTGTAAATCAAAGATAATTATCGCCTTTATGCTAAATCGATCATTAAAATAGTTTTTATTCATAAGATCATAGTTTAACTCGGGGTATATCAACCTGTTATTTGAAGATGGCTTTTTCTCTGCTTTCATTTCTGTGCCTAATATCTGATAATTCCAACACTTTATAAAGTTGTTGTTTCAACATTGCAGGATTAAGATATTGTATATTAAGACTTAAATCATGTTTCGCTGTCAGACCTATCCAATCATTTACCCATTTTAATTTATTATCAATAGTATATTTTGCCATAATAAGTGGAAGTCTATGTTCGGGGTATTTTAGAACTTTGAGTACGTAATCGAAGTGTAACTTTAATGTAAAATTAAACAGATTTGACAAACCTGTTTCTAAACTGAGTACATAATGTGGTGTCGTAAGAGGAAGATGGAAGAGTTTTTTTCAAAAAGTATCGAAGGGGTTTTTCAACTTCGTCATATTGTTTGTACCCCCAAGATCACTATAGCACATTATAGATCGCATTACTGATTCAAATACTCGATATTTAGCTGATATTGGTATTTCTTGTTTATTATGTTTCGCGTTTTTTTTCGAGGTGTAGGTTGAATTTCATATTTGTTAATTTTATTTATCTACTTACTTAACTTACTTATCCGGCTCACAATCTATGAAGGATCTCAGCCTGAGATACTGCAGCCTTACATCGTGAAAGGTCCCTCGCATGCACTCTCCAGTCGCCGAAACCAAGCGCTCTGGCATCCGCAGTCACTTGGTCTTTGTACCGTAGGTTGGATCTTCCTAGTCGTCTCGAACCGGGGGGCTGGGATGAGAGGGCTTTCTTGGCTGGAGCGTTGTCGTCCATTCGCTCGATGTGGCCGAGCCAATGTAGTCGTCTTTTCTTGGCCTTCTGGACTACATCCACATCTTGATACAGCTCATACAGTTCTCGATTGTACCTTCTTCTCCATTCGCCATCGTCGCATATGGGACTGAAAATCCATCGAAGAATTTTTCTTTCGAAAGTGCCCAGTATCAATTCCCCTTCTTTACTTATCGTCCAGCACTCGGCGCCGTAGAGTACGACTGGTTAAATCAAAGTTTTGTATAGCAGACACTTTGTCTTCCGAGTGAGGAGTTTTGAACCCAGTTGCTTGGCCAAACCGAAGCAGCAGCGGTTCGCTAGGGTAATTCTTCTTCGGATCTCCACTAAGGTGTCGTTTGTGAGATTGATGTTTGTTTCAAGGTAGGTGAACTCCTTAACTACCTCGAAATTGCTGCTACCAACAGTGACGTTTTGTTCTAGGTGGCGGACAGATGTTGCTTTGTTTGTTGATAGCATGTACTTTGTTTTGTCCTCATTCACTTCAAGACCAACGAGTTTTGTCTGTTCTTCAATCGCTGTGAAGGCCTCAAGCACACCTCTCTTGGATCGACCGATGATGTCTATGTCGTCCGCATAGCCTAGGAGCTGGGTGGACTTGTTGAAGATAGTGTTTTCCGTGCTCACACCTGCCTTGCGCACTATCTTCTCCAGGACTATGTTGAAGAAGTCACATGACAACGCATCTCCCCCTTGTCTTAACCCTGCGCATGTTTGGAATAACTCGGATGAGCTGCACACTGCACTGCGTATTGTTTAGTGTCATGCACCACAGCTGGATCAGTTTGTTCGGGATCCCGAATTCAGACAACGCCATCATAAGCTCTTGGCGAAGGATGCTATCATAAGCAGCTTTAAAGTCGATGAAAAGATGGTGGATTTCGACTTGAAATTCGTTGGTTTTTCCAGGATCTGCCTCAGTGTGAATATTTGGTCTATCGTTGTTCTGCCTGGCCTAAGGCCACACTGGTACGTGCCGATTATTGTATTGCAGAAAGGTTTAAGACGCTCACACAGTACGTTGGATAGGATTTTGTATGCAACATTAAGCAGGGATTTGCCACGGTAGTTTTTGCATGACATCGGATCGCCTTTTTTGTAGATGGGGCATATGGAGCTTATCGACCAGGCATGTATTCTTCCTCCCACACCTTGGTGATGACCTGGTGCATGCGGTTCATCAAAACATCTCCTCCATATTAAAGAGTTCCGCAGGTATGCCATCCGACACGGCGGACTCGTTATTTTTTAGCTTTTGGATGGCTCTTTCTACCTCTTCTGTGCTGGGGGCTGGGACTGCGTCTTCATTGACCGGTCTTGCTTCTCTTCCGTTATTAGCTCGCTCGACATTTTGCGCATTCAGCAGCTGTTGGAAGTGCTGCTTGTAAACATCTACAATTCCCTGTGCTTCGGTGACTAGGTTTCCTTCACTGTTTCGAAGAGCCTGTGTTCCGGTTCTAAAACCAGAAGCTAATTGCTTGGACCTTTTAAAGAAACACCGGGTGTTGTTTTTGGCCCGTGACTCTTCTAGATCTTTGTGCTGAGAAACTCCGGATGCTCTTTTCTTCCTTCGCAGGGTCTTTTTCTCATTTCTCCTTTTTGTGCGGTATTCTCCTCTTGTTTTCCGTTGCAGCATCTGCAAAAGTGCATTTTCCGTCTTTCTTTTCAATATCGCGCACTCATCATCATACCACGGGTTCTTTTACGGGGGTGGCTGGTAACCTATGGTGGTCTTGGCTACATTTTCTTATTATTTCGCGATATTGGTTCCACAAGGTGTTGACGTCTGTGGTAATTGGGAGGATGGCGGAGAGTCGCTCACTCAGGCGCTCACTCAGGCGCTCACTGTAGTCTCTGGCATTCTCCGAGGTGCTAAGGCAACCGATGTTAAACTTCTTTCTTTGGGCCGCACGTGTTTTTTTGTTGTTTGATATTCGAGCTCTAAACTTAGCCACTACCAGAAAGTGGTCAGAGTCGATATTCGCTCCTCGGAAAGTGCGCACGTTCAAGATGTTGGATGCGTGCCTTGCGCCGATTAGCACATGGTCGATTTGGTTGGTGGTTCGACCATCCGGAGATCGCCAGGTTGCTGTGTAGATCTTTCGTCTTGGAAACCTAGTGCTAATTATCACCGTATTACGAGCTGCAACAAAGTCAATTAGTCGGAAGCCGTTATCTGTTGTAACTTCGTGGAGGCTACGCTTTCCAACAAATCCGCCAAAGATGTCTTCCTTCTCGATTTTTACATTGAAATCTCCGAGTACGATTTTGACGTCGTACTCTGGTCAGGCTCCGTAGGCTCTATCCAGGAGGTCGTAGAAATCCTCCTTGCTAGACTCCTCAGCATCATCGGTAGGGGCGTGTGCACATATTATACTGATGTTTTGTAGTGTGGCCTTGATGCGGATTAAAGCCAGGCGATCACTAATTGGCTTTAAATCCATTCGATCTAAGCCGATTTCCCGTGACGAGTCCGCATCCAAACCTGCCTGGTATCTATTCACTTAGTATTTTGTTGCTTTCTACTCAAGTGTTGATTCTATTCAAAAGAATAGAATTTTCGAGTGAAGCGAGCGAAAAAAATATTAGCCCATAAGAGAATCAAATTGATTTGAGGATTTATACGTTCTATGTTCGATGGCAATAAGTACCTTAGTACAAAACATTTTTTGTTTTTAGCTCAAAATCCTCAATCATAAAATTTTTAAAACATATTCGCGATAGCGCGAGTTTTTTTTAATCATTTCAGTAGACTCCCGTTAGCGTGAACACTGGATAACGTGAACAGATTTTTTTCTTGCTTGACATCTCTAAAACGTGAACAAATCATAAGCGCCCTGCCCTAAAACGTGAACAAACATTTCTAATTTTATTTTATATGCATCGCCTTCTACAGTTTTTGGTTTGTAGAACGTCAGTTTGTTTCTCGTTGCTCCTTACAATTAATACTATTTTTGAACGAAGCAGTACCTACAGGATTTTTAAGTTTTCTCTGCTTCTGTCATCAAGTTTTATTCACTACGGATTTTTTTTAGTTTTTTTTTTTTATTTCTTGTCAACATGTCGTAAAAAAACCAAAGTTTTTGTCACTTTAGGACAAATGTGCAATAATAGAGCAGTAGTGATTCCAGTGTAATGTGTTTGGCAAGTATGTTTTTGACACGGTGCAATAAGTTAACTATCTGTGCCGTTAATAAAAAGAGTGAGCACATTTTAAAATGTGTAAACAACACATTTTCTTGGCCAGGCAGAAAAACACTTCGATCATCGGAATATACAAAGTGAGATTGGCCTATTCTGTGATTATCATTAGACCACAGATAATAAACTTATACAGATGTCTCATCCCTGCAGAAAAAAATGAAAAATGTTTTGTTCTTAACAGACAAAGCCTTAACAGACAATGAGCTTTGGGAAGCTTTTTTCCTTGCCTAAGTATTCATTTATAGGCAATGAGGTGAGCGAAAATAGATTTTAAATGCATTTATTGAATGTGTTTAAACTTTTGGAAAAGTCTTTTTTCTGGTAGCTTTCAGTTTCATATATCATTTCTCGCCATAAGGGTGAGACATCTGTATAAATTTATTATCTGTGATTAGACCTTCACAAACGCGAACTCTCTCGCAATTCGCAAACATGAACTCCCTTGGTTTTTAATTGTTCACGTTATTGAGGTGTATTGGTAAAAACACGCATACTCTTGCAGTGTTGCAGTAAACTTGAACCATAGCTTGTAGGCATTGTCATTTTGACAGCTTGGTTTCCCATTACCCTTTTAAACTCATCTGTGGCCAGATGGTGTGGCCACCGGGTTAGAGGTTTATGAAATTTGACCTTTTCAAAAATTAAAAATAGTACTAAAAATTGAGAAGAAGTGGTACTTGCGTACTCGCGAAAGTCGAATAGTACCGAATTCAGTACAATTGTAATCCTTTTTGCGACTGTGTCTGGCACAAGAAATTAATTCAAGAAATTGAGAGATTAAAAAAAATATATTTTTAATTGAAATAAAATTAAAATAGGAAAAATTACCAACAAACGGTGAAAGTTATTAGTGATAAAGAAAAGAAAAACTCAGATTTTCCGCTCACAATTAAAAATAAAACCAAAGGTTCAACAACTCACCAAGGTAAGGGTAAGCTAAGCAGCATTGCGTTGTAACAAAAAAAATTGTTTATTCTATGTTTATAAAGTACATAGTTATGATTACATTCCTTTTTCAAAATTTCATAATATTTACTATTATTATTATTTTTTGTTTTGATTTTGTAATATGTAGGGTAGAGAGAGAGACGGCACCCTTCGACAGTGGGGCACCTTCGACAGTCACTATTATATCTGTGTGTAGACCTTTAAAAATTCTGTAAAAAATTGTGGATGTGCCTTTAATCATGCCAAACATATGTCAAAAATTTCAGCAGTCTGGCTTCAAATCCCGCCAAGTTAGGATGTAAAGCATTTTTTTGGACCACGTGCTATAATTTTCAGGGTAAGTTCTTAAGATTTTCGTAGTCGTGTTTTAAATTTTTTCTAGCAGTGAAGTTGTTTTTTATATACAATACTATGTGTTTATTTATATTTTTAAAGCTAATTTGATAAATCTTACTTTGGGAAATAATAAAAAAAAAAAAGTAAAATAATAAGTGGGGCACCTTCGACATTCTTGTCTGGGGCACCTCCGACAGACTGTCTCCTATGTTTATCCATCACAAAAATTAGTTAATCCTCAAAATATTTATTCGATTGTTAAAGAAAATGGTTCGAGTTTATAAAAAAAAGGCTATGAAAAAGGCACTTACAGATGTCATCAATAAGGTGGAATCGCACAGTTCAGCAGCGGCAAAATATTGCGTAAAAAGGACTACCCTTATATCTACTTATTTATTTTTTGTTAAAACTATTTTTTAAATACAAATAATTTAAAAATGAACTGAATTCTTATAGCAAACTATATCATGACTTTTATATAAAAAAACTAACATTATGATGCATTAATATTCAAGAATGTGCATTGCTGTCGAAGGTGCCCCACGCATTGTCGAAGGTGCCCCACCCTGGGGCACATTCGACAATTTTCTACTTTTTTTTTAAATAAAAAAAAAATAGTAAACATTTTTTTAAAAACCTAAGGGTCCGCCAATATGTTGATAAAATCATAAATTTAATTTAAAAAAATCAGTTTTTGAAAAAAATAAAAAAATAAACTATGATTTTGTGTATTTTCTGTTAAGGTGTCGAAGGGTGCCGACTCTACCCTATGTATCAACATAATATGTGTTTTAAAATAAACAATCTCAGTTAAAAAACAAACGTGCTCAGAATGTGCAAAATAAGCGATGAACAATAAATTGGTTCCATCACATATTTTTGATACATATTCATCATCAGTAAAAACCCAAAAAAGTTGTATTTCTATCTGCTTTTCTTACAATAATAAGAAAATCAGTTTGGGTCAGAATTTCGCAGATTGGATTTAAAGTCCTTTATGGACTTTTGGCCCGTGGACTTATGACCCCGTGGCGTCGTGCACATATTTATTTTTATTTAATCTGTTCAAGATATTGTTTTATTTTTGTGACCATTTTAGGGTTCTTACCACTTTCTTAAGAGTAAGTAAAAATGCTTTGTGGCTGCAAAGTTCTTGCGTTTGCCGAAACATTTCCTACCTCTATTGAATCTTCTTTGTATTTAAACTTTTATTTTTAGAACAAGAATATTATTTGATATATTTATTTATTTATGATTATATTGATTATATGGAGCGATAAATTACAATTTTAAATCTACGTAAATTAAAATTTAAAGGACAATTTGCAACCGAAATTTTTTAAAAATTATTTACTTTAATTGTCTTCATTTCCTATATAAAAATATGTAGGTCAGATACATACAAATATTAGCATTTATGTATGAACATAATGTATGTTGCTTTGTTGTTTTTCTGAATTTTCCTATCAAATTATATCCATTCTAATATATAAAGCTGAAGAGCTTGTTCGTTTGAACGCGCTAATCTCAGGAAATACTGATTCGAATTGTAAAATTCTTTTTGTGTTGGATAGTTCATTAATCGAGGAAGACCTTAGGCTACTTAACAATAGTCTGCGACCAATAGGATCGAAGAATATGTGGAAAGTGTTGAAAAAACGACAAAAAATATTCATTTTATGCGTTTTAACGTTATCTCAGGAAGTGCTCTGTCAAATTGAACAATTCTTTCTGTGCTGATTGGTTCATTTATCGAGGAAGGCTTGAAGTTATATATCTAATATTATGCTGTGATCAATAGGAGCGAAGCGTCAGAGAAAAATGTTGCAAGAACGGCATTTTTTAAGGCTGCTATTGTTTGCTTGAACGAGCTGTTCTCAGGAACTGCTATATAAAGAAGATGCACAACTCAAGACGCAACCTTTAAAAAAACAATTGCTTTGAAATTTAAATCACATCCGTCAAAAGTTTCCATTGCTTTTGAGAAAAGTTAAAGAAACGTCAAAATAATAATTGTTGTTGTCTTACATAGGAGTTCAGAGAGAGAAAGGAACTCCTTAATAGCTTCATTCTCACAATTTGCGGGGTCAACTCCAATTGTACGAAGTGCTACCGCTCACATGCTCTATTATATTATCTCTATGAAACAGAATCATGCATGCATGCACAATTGCACACACTCGCACATACGTACTCGCCATGTTTACAAATAAAGAAAATAAAAACAATGGGTCGTATGCTCGGCTCGTATGCAAAAAGATGAGATCAAACTCTTTACTCACGTTTTTAGAACTTTTTTAAGGTGGTATGCAAAAAAAATATTTACCGAATTAGATCTCAATTTGTAAGTTCAATCTCTGAGGGATGAGATCGATCTCACAATAAAAGCTCGCCATGAGATTTAGCTCGTTTTCATATGCAAAAAGATGAGGAAACATTTGGTTACATGATATCGATCTCAAAAATTGTAAAGCATGGAATTTCTCGGACTCAGTTCACATAAAACCGTAAGGATGGCCGAGTTTATTGTTAATTATGTCGGACAAAGAATAATTTATAAAGAAAGAAGCATAGTCCAATTGGTGAAGATTTTTGTCGGTTGTATCGGTTTAGTGAAGAAGGTGTGCGATTGTTGACGGGAGAATTTTTGGGACCAAGCTCAGAAACACGGCTCTCACAAACCAAGAAAAAGTAGGAATATCTCTGCGATACATAGGGACCCCGGGTTCCAAATTGGAGTTGGTGAACACGTTGGAGTTCATCAATCAACAGTATCTTGAGTGGTGCAATAAGTTTCTGCAGAGAAAGCAAGCCATGCACAGAATTGGATTATATTTCCACATACTGTGGAAGAAATACAAGAACAAAAACCGAAAAGTTTATGGAGCAGTAAGTACGAGTTTCCTTATGCAATTGCTGCTCTATATTGCACTCATGTCCGTAAAAGGAAACCTTTGGCCTATCATGAGGAGCACATTAATCGTAAAGGATACTAGGTACTCCATTAATGTTCAAGCTTCATCTTCATGCAATGCGGAAGAAAAGTTTACAAGTGTTGAAGTTTGTTGGCTAGTTATTTATTTGTTGGTGATGTCAATTCCAAATTGGCTTTTATAGGATCTAATTATTTTGAGCACAGCATCATTCTTCTTCGACTTATGAATAGGCGATTTTTCTAACAAAATTTTACTGGCGCAAAATTATAGTCCGCTAATGCACATTTTTAAGATAATTTAGTGTGATACTAGCTTAAAATGACGTTTCAGTCATGACTCAAACGTTATTTAAGCTGGTATCACTCTGAATTCTGTTAAAATAAAATTGTTCTTTAACGGACTATAATTTGGCGGCATTGTTTTTTAGTTCTTTTTTTAAGAACTTAATAAAATTTTCCGATTCACTTTTTATATACCTATGCCTAATTTTCACTTGCAGACGACATTTTTTTCACACGCTTCACATAAAGTATAATCATAAATTCATAACTAAGCCAAGAAAAGAGCTTTCAGATCGATCTTAATTTCAACGAGTAGTAGCTGTTGAACTTGAACTCGTTTTTTCGCATACAAAACTGAGTCTGAGTTCCGCCCTGCCCTTTTCGAATTTCAACTTTGCCACCTCGTACCCCCGCCGCTCGCGCCTCCATCTTGAAAAAATGGCGCCTAAAAACGGTTTTTTGGGAATATCTCCTTTCCGACGCATTTACGAAAAAAATATATTTGTACAAAATTAAACTAGAAAAAATTTCCTACAATTTATGTATCAATAATTTTTTTCATAAAATCAATAGTTTTTGGCGTACGAGCGCCACAAAGTATCATTCATCATGTGTAAGTTCACAAACGCCTCATTTCTGTGCAGTGATTCCGCATCACTGCTTTTTTGCGATGCTGATGCTTATGCAGCTGATGCTGATGCGATACTGATCGATTTATTTATTTGACGTTGAAAAACACATTTTTTCTTTTATTTATTAATGATGGAAAAAACAAAAGAATATTCAATAAATATTAAGTTTCCATATAATTGCTATTAAATTATACTCAATTTTCCTTTTCCGTCTCCATATTTGCAAAAAAATATATGGAATCAAAAAGTAATCAGTCTGTAGCAGTGATGCTTTTTTGTTTACTTTTTGCGCATCAGTTTGCAATAGTGAACAGTTGACGAGAAAAATAATGCACAAATTTGCGTTTGTGAACGTTGGACTTTGAATGATTGTGCATCATGACTGCAGTGATGCGTTTGTGAACTTACACCATATTACGAGAAATACCTGCGCTTCAACTGAATAAGCACACAATTTTTCTGAAGTTTGTTGTCCATTTTTTCCTAACTTTGAACGTTAATGCATCATTTGATGATGCTTACCGATAGCTTATGATATTGAGAAAACAAATCAAAAAGAATAATTTAAAAAAGACCACTATTTTTTCCCTGGCTCTCATGCAAAGCTTTCCAGATTAAAAAACTCAGTTTTTATTTGCGTCAACTGAATAAGCACACGATCTTTCACTCTCATTATTTTCTGAGAGTTTTAAGTTAATTGTTATACCAAATCAAAAGTTGAAGTACTGTTAGTGCATTTAGCCGTTAAATTAAAATTAAAAAAATATATGGTTAGATCAGAAGCTTTGATAGTGTCGGGCGAGTTAAGGTTGATTCGTTAAAAGAATAAAGACTGACTGTGCGTGCTATAGCTACCAACGTTGATCGGAGTCTTAGTGTTGTCTATTCGTACCTTAGAAACAAAAGTTTGTACGAGAAAAACATGAAAGGTAGTAAAAAACGGCAACATTCGAAGTTGATCGACGAGCAATTTTGAGATGTGCTTCCAGTTCATGTGGCTCCGCGGTAAAAATTAAACAAAAAGTTGGTGTAACTGCAGGTATCATTTAAAATGATTGCAACTCCAAAAGAAACCACCATTAAACGAGCAACGAAAAGATATTCGTTTAAGATTTTCTAGACTCGATGTGAGTTGGAAAAATGTGTGGCACAACGCGGTTTTTTCGGATGAGAGGAGTTTAAATTTTGGTGTCCCTGATGGTTTTAATTATTACTTTCACGATTTGAGAAGAGAAGAACGATTTTTAGCGCGGCATCATGGTGGAGAAGGTGGAGTTATGATGTGGGGAGCAGTTAGCTACTATGGGACTATTGAGCTTGAGTTTCAAACGTCAAAAACGACTGCAATTACCTACAAAAGAATATTAGAGAGAAAGTTTCCTTCATTTTCGGATATTTTTGGACCCTATAAATGGATTTTCCAATATGACAACGACCCCATCCAAACGTAGCGCACTGTCAAAAGTGGGAAACAGGACCAGAATGTTGAATTGCTTCAATGGTCGCCCTATTTACCTGACCTGAACCTCATAGAAAATGAATGGGGATGGTTGGTACGTAAATTCTATGAGTCAGGCCGTCAGTTTGAGGACAGAGAATCGTTTATTCCAGCCATCAAGTTACTATGGAGAGAAATTTCGCTGGACTACTTAAAGGCTAAAACACATACACGCTTCAGCTTCGGCTTCGTCTGCGTTACGATGCACCCGCTTCACGTTTGCTTTGAATGACAGTTCTCCCTCCATCATCATCAAATAGATTTGCCACTTTACTCCTTTCGAAGTAGTCTACTTCGATTTTTGAAAAAGTTTGAATAACTATTCCCACTTCGCACCATCAAGAATGTTTTGAAATCTACTTCACACGATTTTAATTGATATTTCCAAAATCTGCTTCGATTAACTCATTGAGTAATTTTATGCCTACAGTTCTCTTATTTTCATCAGGAAAATATATAATCGATAAGTTTCTATCCTTATCTATACACGAACAATAAGCGGACACACTTTACAAACACGAAATGTCAACCCATACATATAGGTACGCAAAGTATGAGTTACGTGATTGTATTAAAGTTTTTAATATTTTACGCCGTGTGCAACTTGGGTAAGAATGTTGGTTAAATTTAAGCACTAGTGTCATATTTTAGCTTGCTAGTTAAATTTTAACACATCATACCCGCGATGTAGTGTCAAAATTAAATCGAAAGTCAAGTTTGTATACACATTTTAACACAATTCACACACGGCTCTAATTGTAGATCTGTCTATGTATTCATGGTCAGTATAAAATATACTATTTTAAAATCTTTTTCGCTTTTTCTCAATCCACTTCGCTTTATTCCCAAATTTACTTCGGTTCCTTTTTTTTTCAAGTGGTAACGCTGCTCCAAACAACAAATGAACTAACAGCTGTTGGGCTGTCAGACAAAGCAAAAGTTCAACCAAGTTGAACTTTTTTTTGACAGATGGTGGCTTCTTTACGTTTTCTTACGTTTCCTTACGTTTGTCAAAAAAAGCGTACGTAGGAAAAGCGTCATTGTGTGAGGTTACACAGATTTCCTATAGTTGAACTTTTCGCAGTTGTCAAAATCGACGGCAAAGCGTGATTGTGTTTCTGCTTTAAAGAGTTTATACGATTCCATGCCAGCCCGAATTTATGAAGTAATCAAGAATAAAGGTGGTAGTACCCAATACTAGAAATAACCAATAAAAAAATATTTAAAGAAAATTTTGTTCATTTCTTTCCGTTTGATTTTATTTGCATTTTTAAAAGTTGTGCTTATTCAGTTGACGCAAAAAAACTAAGTTTTTCAATCTAGAAAGCTTTGCATGAGAGGCAGGTAATAAATAGTGGTCCTTTTTAAATCATTCTTTTTGATTTGTTTTCTCAACATCATAAGCTATCGGTAAGCATCATCAAATGATGCATTAACGTTCAAAGTTAGGAAAAAATGGACAACAAAGTTCAGAAAAATTTTGTGCTTATTCAGTTGAAGCGCAGGTATTTCTCTTAATATGATGAATGATACTTTGTGGCGCTCGTACCCCAAAAACTATTGATTTTATGAAAAAAATTATTGATACATAAATTGTAGGAAATTTTTTCTAGTTTTATTTTGTACATAAATATATTTTTCGTAAAATGCGTAGGAAGGGGGATATTCATAAAAAACCGTTTTTAGACGCCATTTTTTTCAAGATGGCGGCGCAAGCGGCGGGGGTACGAGGTGGCAAAGTTGAAATTCGAAAAGAGCATACCCAAATCAATAAATTAACCAATTTTCAAAACTCCCGGAAAACTTTCCAGGTAACCCTCTTTTTTTTACCAAATGACTGGACTATATAGTGAATCGGAGAATTTGAACAAGTTCTTAGTAAACGAACTTAAAAACAATACATTTTTGTTTTTTAAAAGAAACCGCAGTTGCCTATTCATAAGGCGAAGACCTTAACCTTTGCGCTTCTTGTAATTCTTCCACAGTAAGTAGGAATATAATCCAATTCTGTGCACGGCTTGCTATTTATGCAGAAACTTGTTGCACCACTCTAGACACTGTTGATTGATGAGCTCCAACGTCTTCACCAACTCCAATTTGAAACCAAATTTGTATCGCAGAAAGATTCATAATTTTTCTTGGTTTGTGAGAGCACCACCACGTGTTTCTGAGCTCGGCCCCAAACATTTTTCCGTCACACCTTCTTCACTATACCGATACAACCGACGAAAATCAAATTGAGATCTTACTCGGTCAGTAATTAGTTTTTTGAATTCAACCTTAAGAAAGTTTTCAAAAAAGTGAGTAAAGAGTTTGATGTCATCTTTTTGAACAGAACCCATTACCTTGGGTGCTTTCATAAATGCATGGTTGCGAAAGTCTGACGAATGCATAACTTTCATAAATGCAAATGATAAATGTCAGATGTTCATAAAAGCAAAATGCAAATATTTGCAGCGCAAATGTGCAACTATAAAAACTCACATGCAATCTGCATTTCTTTCTCAATAAAAGAGACAGGTATATAGTAAAAACGATTTTCCAGGGTGTCTTTTGACATATGACGCAAATCATAAAAATGTGTTCATAAATGCAGCGTAAAGTACATGCGCTACATGCGCATGTATTTTGTGTGACGTTAATATGATTGCAAATGATCGCATGTAAACAAAGCAACCATGCATTTATGAAAGCACCCCTTATTATATGCAACTCATTGCAAACTCATTAAAAGAATATTTATTTTAGGAGCTACTGACGGTAGGTACTCATGTACGAATTGATCCTCCTAAGCGAGCCAAAGACGAATATATAGATCGGAAAAAGCATTATGAGCATGTGCTTACAAGCACAAAAAAAAAACAAATCGCTGACATGTTTGTTGGCTACCCGGGGTCAGTACATGACAATAGAGTTTTGGGAAACTCTGATATATACTCACAGCGTCCCGGTTTATGTGGATATTCATGTTTATTAGGGGATTCTTCATATGCTTGTTCAAAGCAAATAATAACTCATCATCGGGATAATGGACATTTATCCCACAAAGCAAAAGTTTTTCAATAGAAAACATAGTTCTGGCAGAGTCGTTATTGAGCACACGTTCGGCGTATTGAAACAAAGGTCTACAACTGCACTACTGCAAGTTAAGGGTTATAGAAAAACTTTGTCATTTTGTCCGTGCATCTGTTGTACCTTCTGCATAACCCTTGCGGTAAAGATGGATTAAACTTGAAACATGTAGCAAACAAAAAAGAAAACTCAAATTCCACAAATCCAATAGACATAACCGATCAGCAACTAGGTTCAAACCTTCGAAATCAATAATGTGAACAAGTGATCACTGCGACCGCATACCTTCCAACATAAATGAATACCAAAAAAACTCTTGAAGAATGAAGACTTTAAAAAATTCCCTAAATACAAATGTATCTATGTAAAAGATATCATTATATGAACGTAATTCTTTTGTTTTTTTATTTAACGAGAAATTAGCTTGATCTACATGTATTTACATAATATAATGCAGAAACATAGAGCAGAGCAAGTGCATAAATATATATGGAATAGAAATGAAAAGGCATAACAGTACTTTTAAAAAATATTAACTTCAAAGGTACAAAATGTCAAAAACTCTTCAGTTAAGAATTTAAAAAATAACTAAAGGTTTCTTGTACCTCTTTGTTCCAAATATTTTTCAACAAGGTCGTTACGTCTTTTCATTTCAAGGGTTCTCGCGTGGTATAGTTTTAATTTTTCACTTCGATGTTTACTTTTCTCCTTACTTTCTTTTTCTCTTTTCATTTCTTTTATTTTATTTCTGTAATTTCATTTAATTTAAGTACAATAATAGGAAGGGGAAAGGTGTCAACAGTGGATCACTTTTTACTTCTTGGGCTGTTAAGCTCGCATTTATCATAGTAGCCATGAACATTTTTTTTCACAGCTTTTTCAATATATTTTCTTTAGTTTGAGCACAAAATTTCAAAACCTTTTAATTTGGAAAAAAAATGTTTTTAAAATATCTTACCACATGATTCACTGTGTACTCTGGGTGTACACAGTGAATCAGTGACTGGTACACAGTGAATCAGGGATTTAAAAACAGTCTTTAATTTATTAATTAAGTATTAATTTATTAATATTTATTTTTATATTAATTATGCATGTTTTATTTAAAGATAAGAAACTAAACAAAAATAAATACTCTCCATTTATAACAAAAAAAAATTAAATAAAACTCTTCATGTGTACAAAAAAAAATCACAAAACGTTATTAGCTTAAAATAAAGAAAACAATTAAAGAAAAAAGCAATTCAGTTGATTACAATGGATAGCTTTCTGGTGCGAACATTCATGTTAGAATAATCAACAGAAAATAAAAAATTTGAATTTTTGAGTCTTGATTCAGTGATTCACTGTGTACCTTTTTCAATTGATTCACTGTGTACCATGTTGCCATTTTAACAAAAACATATTAAAATTATGTAAAATATTTCACATAAGTTAACAAATTGACACAAATTATTAAGTCTATGTAAGCAGAAATACAAATATTATACTCAAATGAAGTTACGATGCACTGTTATTTAATAAGAAGAAAAGCAAATAGAAAACAAAAAACTACTTAGCAATGCAGAAAACACAAAAACATGAAAAAAATCTACTTCGATCGAGGAAGTGTACAGGGGTGTTCTTTTCTCTTTTTCAGATGTTTTATAAAATAAAAATATACAGCGTGAGAGCTTGTGATTCACTGTGTACCCTGATTCACTGTTGACACCTTTACCCTACACTATTTTATTAAAAATTAACAACTCAATACCATTTGAATTATGGTTCCCTATTTCAGATTCTTGGAGTATTCGATCGTGCCTCATACCACTGCCAAAAGCACTGCCTAATCTATACGTTGGCACTATTGCTGCTTTTTCCAGCGTAGTATCCTTAGAATCACTGAAAATATTCAGAATTCAGTTTTTGTTTCTAAAGATCGCGCAGATTGATGGTTTGAAGGGAGGAAGTGTACAGGGGTGTTCTTTTCTCTTTTTCAGATGTTTTATAAAATAAAAATATACAGCGTGAGAGCTTGTGATTCACTGTGTACCCTGATTCACTGTTGACACCTTTACCCTACACTATTTTATTAAAAATTAACAACTCAATACCATTTGAATTATGGTTCCCTATTTCAGATTCTTGGAGTATTCGATCGTGCCTCATACCACTGCCAAAAGCACTGCCTAATCTATACGTTGGCACTATTGCTGCTTTTTCCAGCGTAATATCCTTAGAATCACTGAAAATATTCAGAATTCAGTTTTTGTTTCTAAAGAAATTCCTCACATACTTAGGTACTATTCATATTCGCAAGCAATCCTATATCTTCCAGTTTTGTTTTTTTGTGGATAGTTTTTTTTCACAGTTTTCCCGATTTTCTTCTTCTCAAGTTCGCGCATATTATGTCAAATTTCAGATCCAAAATGTCATAATAAAAGAAAAGTAAAAAGAAAAGAACAAAACTTTAGATTTCTGTCTATGCCCGTCTCATTTACTAAAAATATCAGCCATTTTTTTTCCCTTGACGACTTTGACATGGGATCTGAAATTTTGGGCATTTCTTTTTGTGCCTTTTCTCATTTCTGTCATTTTGGTTTCTGACAGATGCGCAATATAATACCTTATATTCTGTGTACTGTAGTTTTTTTTACCTTAAAGCCGCGCTCCAAACTTTTCCACTGACTTCTATTTGGAGCGCAGAGAATAAACATCCGTATTCTTCCATCTTCTTCGAAAGGTATCCCATCCCCACAATTTTCGTTTTGAACTAAGTTCAAAAGTTTTCCCTACCTTTGGGAGTGCCTCTTTGTATAGTGCGATGAGGAGTCGCTTTGGGTTTCTCTTTTGCATCAAGAGCAGAATTTAAAACAAAATTTTCGGTTTCCAAAATTTTTTTGTTCCACAACTGGATGCAAAGCTCTTCATCTGTAAGAATACTTAATTTTAAACATCTATGTACATCATGAAAGAAAGCTACTCACTGTTTTTCAAAACACTTCCAGTTTTTGGTGAACATATAACGGCCAATGTATGACCAGCGACAGATGCAGATTGAATTTGAATTTGTTTTTTTTTCCATTACTAATTTGGAATTGAAATTTTGACATTTGAAATTTGACACTAAGCTGCACCACCAAAAAAGTAGGGGCAGAAAAAATTGTACTAAACTGAGCTGAACAACTTCATGGAACACAAAATGACAAATTGTAGAACAGTTTGGGGCAAGGTCTTTGTTCATGAAACACACAAACGTGTACATTTTGGATCTCTTCTGTGCGGAACAGGTTAATTAAACAGACCTTATGACTTGCTGGTTCAAGCAGCTGAATGTTAGAATTTTGTGACGTATAAAAAGAGAACAAAACAAAAAGTATGTTGTACAGTTTATCAAACAAATACAAACGGCAGAACATAGACTAAATGTTGAACTCACCGGGAGAAGAAAATAAAATTATGATAAGATGAGTCTTAAGAAAATGAGAGCAAATAACGGCTGAATGCTCACAGAGTATTATGTATCCGTCCATATAGTTCACGAACAACAAAGAACACAAAAATGTAAATTTCAACAAATTTTAATTTTGATTTGATTATTCCGATTGTCTTGTAAAATGTGTGTTTTTTTTTTTTTTTTTTTTTTTTTTTTTTTTTTTTTTTTTTTTTTTTTTTTTTTTTTTTTTTTTTATTCCCACGCGCTGGGGTCCATTTTCACCGAGTACGACGGCAATTACGGTTGCTAGACGTATCGGCACTTAATTAGAAATTATTTAAAATTACTAAAATAAAAAAGCGATGGCGACACGAACATAAGGAAGACAAGAGATTTGGACTGCTTAATGCAAGCAGGGTCAAAAAGGAAAAATAAATAAATAAAATAAAAAATAAAAAAAGAAAAAAAGTACAAAATTTTTAAACAAAAATTTTAAAGTCAAAAATTTAAGAAATAATAATTAATAATGTTTTTGTTTCTTTAAGTTGATTATATTAATGAACTTTATTAATATAAGGGCCACCTGAGCCTTGGTCTTCTTCTACTGCATCGTCCCTCTGGGGTGGATTTGAAAACTTTACTGGCCGGAGCAATGGTGTCCATCCTGTCCACGTGACCCCAAAGCCATCTGAGAATTTGGACCTTCACTCTATTAGCTATGTCAAAGTCGCTGTACAGCCTGTGCAGTTCGTGGTTAAATCTTCTGCTCCATTCACCGTTTATGCATAAAGGACCATAGATCTTCCATAGAACTTTTCTCACGATCCGGCCTTGGGTGCTCTGCACTTGGGTCCATGCTTCTGCACCACAGCAGGATGGGAGCTTCACCTTAGGGAAAGGGCTTTAGTTCTCAATTGTTTTCTTAGCCCGAAGGAAAAGCGATTAGCAAGAGTTATTCTCCTTCTAAACTCGGCGCTGATGTTATAGTCCGTGTTGATAGCATAGCCAATGGTAGACAAGGCCTTAACTACCTAGAAATTATATGCGTCTAACGTGTCGTTTTGTCCAAAACGTCGGTGTTGGGTGTCCTTTTTTGATTACAGCATTTACTTTGTTTAACCCCATTGACTGCTAAACCTATTTTTACAGCCTCTATCTGTAAACTCGCAAAAGCACTGTTGACATCACTCACGTACGCAGATGACATTGATATCATTGAGAGAAAATGATATCAATGTCATCCGCGTACGCGAATAGTTGTAAAGACTTCTGGAAGATAGTGCCAGTATGTGTATGCAAAATAAATTGACTGAATGTACCACATCGGTTCCACATCTCTACAACACACATTTCTTATCAAGTGTCATTTTTATATTCTTAACCCGAATTTTAAGATTCCTTACTTTGTGTTACGCTATAGAATAAAGAACTCACTATAAGACGCATCGTTTTATTTAACAAGTAAACTGTTTAACAATTTGCGACGAGGATATCAAGCTTCAAAGTAATCCGAAAACATCCTGCGTATATTAAGTCAATCAGACTTGATAAAATATCATCTTTAAGCTCATAAATTAAGCTGCATGTCGGAAATCGACTGTCAATCTATAATATCAGAGAAAAAACACGAGATTCTCAAAGATATTGTCAACGGAAGTATTGTTTTGATAGGAAACCTGGAAGCTTTCTTACCTGGCGATGATTTTACCGTATACGAATATTTTCCTAAATCATCAAAATAAATAAAATTGCAGATGAAAATAAGGTCCCATTGTTCAAAATTGTAGCGGTGGAGACAGATGCAAGACACTAAAAAAACATCACATACCCCGAGGAACCAGATAGCAAGGCACTGGCAGAGGTCTTAACGCTTCTCCGAAATGATTACGCGTAAAATTTTATATGGCGGGCCAGTATCAGGGCGAATCAATCGCCGATTACATCGTATATCTGCAAGAGCTATTACTTAGTTGTAAAGTCGATGCCTACCTTGATTAGGCACTGGGAACAAATTCATTACTGGAGTAAGAGATGATATACGAATAAATTTGCAGACTATTGTCAACTAGCAAAAACTTATTTAATGGCAGAGAACAACTGAAAATCAATGTTGTAAAAAACTCGAACCACATGAACTCTGCTGGAAGCAAACAATACGAGAGAAGCTACACTTCAAACAAAACCCCGATCCGTTCAACAACAAAATCAAAGATTAGAGAGAAGTCACACAAATAGAACACGATCGAATAGAGCATGCGGTCGGTGCAAAAAGAATCATGTCGGAAAGCGCCCAGCCTTGGAATGGTACTGTCATGGCTGCAAGTACAGAATTAAAAGCATAACCTGTCAAGAATCATCTTTGCCAGCTGGTAGCATTTTAAATATCATAGGCGAGGAAATAATTGTCGTTTTAAACAAACAAACATTAGAACCTTTCAGTCAAATTGTGTGTATGAAATTGGAATATTTGGAAGGTTTTTAGCAGGTGTGCAGTCAAAATGTATGTATGAAATTAGAATAATTAGAAGGTTTTTAGCAGGTGTGCATTATGGTGGTCAGCTTTATGTATTGATGGTGAGGAAGTCTGAGCTTAAATCTACATGCCTGTAGGAAATGCCTTCAGTAAGAAAAAAAATAGCATCAATACCCCCATAGAATCCCCATCTGCTAACACTAGCCATAGTCAGTGAGAGAGATTGATTTCTTAACACTTTCAAACGCACTAATAAAATACGTAGCAGAAGGGAATCAAAAATACTGCAGTGGTACAATTGAAATCGAAATGCCGCAGTGCAGGTGGACCGTTTTGATTGTTTTGTTTTAGTTTTAAGTCTGAAGAGTATTCACAAATCATCCAGAGAATCGAAGAGAACAAGGACCAACTCCAAGATTTAGTAGTTTCCAACGGTTTCGTGTACAAAAAAGTGAAATTCTGTACAGGAAATCCCATTCAGGACGATTTGGTTTGGAAACTGTGGATTCCCACAAATCTTACGGCAAAACCTGTGTCTCTAGCTCATTGTCCTCCACGCGCGTCTCATGGGGGCATGACAAAAACTTTATATCGCCTCCGCCAACAGTGTTATTGGCCAGGTATGGCAACTCAGGTCAAAGAATTCATTTCTAACTGCACGATTTGTAAGACCACTAAAGCCCCAAACATCACATTAAGAGCAGAAATGGGAAAAGCGTTTGAAGTGGACAGACCATTCCAACACCTTTATATAGATTTTATTGGACCCTATCCACGGTCAAGAAGTGGAAACACCGTCATTGTCATAGCACTCGACCAGTTGACAAAATTTGTCCTAGTCAAACCACTTAAAAGAGCCACGGCTGAGACGGTGTTGAAATTCCTGAAGGAAGATATATTTCTGCTCTTTGGTGTTCCGGAAACTATTCTTTCAGATAACGGCACACAATTCACTAGTCGTGAATTTTTGAAAATGATCGATGTTTTTGAAATTAAACATTACAAAACAGCTGTATATTCACCCCAAGCGAATGCCAGCGAGCGGGTGAATAGGTCAATTCTTGCTGCTATTCGATCATACGTTGACCCGAACCAAAGGAACTGGGATGAGTATTTAAGTTCTATTAGTAGTGCTCTACGAACGACCATACACTCTACTCTGGGAATGTCGCCTTATGAGGCCCTTTTCGGTCAACGTATGATAGAACACGGAGCAGATTATAAACTACTGAGAGAATTAGGGGGTTTAAACCACTCCGAAATAGATTGGCTTCCGAAAGTGGCGAAGATGAACATACTCCATTCTTACCTCAAAACAGCCTTAGAGAAAGCTCATGAAGCGAACGAAAAAACGTATAATCTTCGAAGCAGAATAATTTCGTATAAAGTGGGTGGTCAGTTGTACAAACGAAATTTCATCCAAAGCGACGCAACAAAAAAACTGAATGCTAAACTTTGCCTCAAATTCCTCAAGGTCGTAGTAAAAAAGGTCGTGGGTAACAACCTCTATGAGGTAGTAGATTCAAAAGGCCATTCTTCAGTAACCCATTCAAAAGATTTGAGAAAATAAGTAATTAATTTGTTGTAGTTGGCCCGGTCTACTCAGCTGTGCATGAGACCAATGTCTTCTTATTTTTTTATCTGCGTTGCCTTGTTTAAAATAATAAGTGTTGTAGGAAATGCCTTCAGTAAGAAAAAAAAAGATTAGCATCAATACCCCCATAGAATCCCCATCTGCTAACACTAGCCATAGTCAGTGACAGAGATTGATTTCTTATCACTTGATTTCAAACGCACTAATAAAATACGTAGCAAAAGGGAATCAAAAATACTGCAGTGGTACAATTGAACTCGAAATGCCGCAGTGCAGGTGGACCGTTTTGATTGTTTTTTTTTTAGTAATTAGTTGTTGCTAGGCATAAATTTTAAGAAAAAGAAAGCTTGAAGGTTTCAACAATAAGTTAGTCGGTGATCTGAAGTCAAGCCACCCAGACTGGCAACAATTTAAAATATCCAAAATAGCTATAGCTGTATCACAGTGTTAAAACAGCTTAACAAAAATATAAGATTTTTAATAAAAGCGCAATTTTGGTGTCAATTTTTGTTATAATTTGATAAGTGCGTGAAGAAAAAGCTATTCAGAGGTAAATTAATTTAGGAAAGAAAGAGTGATAGAATAAAAAACTGATTAGGCTTTTGTAGCTCGGACTAGGAATCAAACCTAAGACACCAACGCCGTCACCGACGGACACGCCGGTATGTTTAATATTGTAATATTCGGCTTGGTCCGACAATTAAAACTTATTCACTTTTTAAATAAAACACAAATTCACTTTATTCAAATCAGTCACAAACTTATTTATTCAACACTTTCAATTATAACTTTGCAAACACAGAGTACTTTTCTTTATCGCAGTTCACAATTAATTAATTCGCCTCGCCACCAAACGGCTATTTATATCAAAAATGATGGGTTCTAGAAACTACTATTGGCTCCTATTGGTTCTTGGGGAAGCTGAAAGTTCGAGAGAAAATACTGGGATTTTTGTAGGGGCTAACGTTCTTAATGCTAAACAAAAAGTTTCTCTTAATCTTAATTAATTATTGCCCCTCACGAGTGTTTACTACTACAATTAAACGATATTAAGTAAAGAGAGTATGTACATTAAATAAACAAGAGATACAGAGTAAGTAAAGAGAGTAATGAAAAGTGTGTACATTAAATATAGAAAGAGATACAGAGTAAGTAAAGAGAGTAAGAAAAGTGTGTACATTAAATATAGAAAGAGATACAGAGAGTAAGAGATAATAAAGTATACACATTAGTATTAGACATTACAATAGAAGGAGATACAGAGCGTATGAGATAAATAAAGTGTATACACATTACATTGCCCCCTCCTTAGGATTGATCGTCCCGAACAAATCCATCATCTTCATCACCACTGTAGCGATGTAGTCGGTCGCGATGTACGACTTTAAGTTTACCTCTGACTCCTTTTTGTATCCGGTACACGACGTCGTTGATTTTGCTAATCACTGTATATGGACCTTCCCAGTCCCGTTGAAGTTTCGGTGACAACCCTTTTTGTCGATGGGGATTGTAAAGCCACACTCGATCTCCTGCTTGGAACTCTGTTGTTGTCGCTCGTATATCGTAGCGTGTCTTCATTCGGTCACTGAACATCTTTATTTTTGACCTAGTATCGTCGTGGATCTGAAGGAGTCTTTCTCTGAGGTCATCCAAGTAGTCATCCTCGGCTTGCAGTTCCGACGTGGGACATCCAAATTTAATTTCACTCGGCAATCTGATGTTCCTTCCCATCAAAATCTCAGACGGTGTATGGCCAGTTGAGCTATGTCTTGCACTTCGATACGCCATCAAAAACAGTGGAATGTGTCGGTCCCAATCTCGCTGGTTGTCGTCCACAACTTTGCAGAGATGTTCCTTAAGGGTTCGGTTGAACCGTTCGACCATGCCATCAGATTGTGGGTGGAGTGGTGTTGTTCTTGTCTTCTTGATGTGAAGAAGCCCACAAACTTCCTGGAATATGTTTGATTCAAAATTCCTTCCCTGGTCGGAATGCAGTTCTAATGGAACACCGAATCTGCTCACCCAGTTGAACACAATTTGGTCTGCGACTGTTTTGGCTTCTTGGTTCGGTATGGCGTATGCTTCAGGCCACTTGCTGAAGTAATCCATGACGACCAGAATATAACGATTTCCATTATTTGTTTCCGGAAATGGACCCGCCACGTCTATTGCAATCCTTTCAAAGGGTGATCCGACATTATACTGCTGCATTTGGCTGTGATTCTTTTTGTTCGGGCCTTTGGTGGCAGCACAGGTATCACATTTTCGGCACCACTTCTCGACATCTTCCCTTGCATGTAGCCAATAGAATCGTTGTCGAACCTTTTCTAGCGTCTTGTTTACTCCTAGATGGCCTCCCGAAACTCCATCATGCATCTCTCGCAGAACGTCCACAATCTTTGATCTCGGTAAGACTAGCTGCATTACATAGGACTTTCCATCTGCTGATTCCCATTTACGTCGAAGGACACCCTCTTGGACATGCAATGAGTCCCACTGTGCCCAATAGGCCTTTAGAGCCGGACTTCTGTCGGAGATATCAGCCCATTCTGGTTTTTCCTGGTGTTCCTTGCATGCGAGGATGGGTTCAATATCTGGGTCCTCTTGTTGAGCCTTCCTCAACTCGTCGTTGCTCCAGCCATAAATGGGATCGGTTCTGGTTCGTAGGACAGTAACCACTTCTTTTTCTTCTTGGCGTCTGCAATGCTTACAGTCTTGCTTACATGGTCTCCGAGATAGTGCATCAGCATTTGAGTGAAGCTTCCCCTTCCGATGTTGAATTTCATAATCGTACGTCTGCAGCCTCTCAATCCATCTCGCCACTTGACCCTCTGGATTCTTGAAATTCAAAAGCCAGTTTAGTGCTCCATGGTCGGTTCGGAGAAGAAACTTCTGTCCATAGAGATACTTATGGAAGTGCTTTGTTGCCAAAATCAGTGCAAGAAGTTCTCTTCTGGTCACACAATAGTTTCTTTCCGACTTTGAGAGTACCTTGCTGTAATAGGCAACCACCTTTTCTTCGCCATCATGTACCTGTGACAATACAGCACCAATCCCGACATTGCTGGCATCAGCATCAATGATGAACGGTTTTCCTGGAGTCGGGTAGGTCAGCACTGGTGCATTACACAAGCGTTGCTTGAGCTCTTGAAAGCTGCGCTCGCACTCACCTGACCATTTAAACTGCTTTCCCTTTTCCGTTAGCTGATGTAGACTCTTGGCGATCTCAGCAAAATTCTTGACGAAGCGCCTATAGTAGGTGGCTAGACCCAGAAAGCTTCGGAGTTGATGTTTGTCCTGTGGTGTTGGCCAATTCTTCACGGTGTCAATCTTATCAGGATCCGTCTTAACTCCTTGGGATGAGATGATATGTCCCAGGTATTTCACTTCGGTTTTGAAGAGTGAACACTTTTCTGGATTGAGCTTGAGGTGGGCTTCTCGAAGTCTTTGAAACACGGCTCTCAGATTTGTACAATGTTCGTCAAATGTTTTCCCGTATACGATGACGTCATCCAAATAGACCAGGCAAGATTTCCAAGTGAGTCCTTGCAGGACGCATTCCATAAGGCGCTCAAAAGTCGCTGGAGCATTGCACAGTCCAAAAGGCATCACTTTGAACTGCCACAATCCGTTTCCTGTCGAGAACGCTGTCTTCTCTTTGTCTTCAGGATGGATTTCTACTTGCCAGTATCCACTTTTCAGGTCCAAAGTTGAGAACCATTGTGCTCCTTCCATTGCGTCCAGAGTATCGCTGATCCTAGGCAGAGGGTAGCTATCTTTCTTGGTCACATCGTTCAACCTTCGATAGTCCACGCAAAAGCGGGTTGATCCGTCTTTCTTCTTTACCAGGACCACTGGAGACGCCCAAGGGCTTTTAGAGTTTTCGATCAGACCCTCTTCTTTCATGGTGGTTATCAGTTCTTCAACCTCACCTTGTTTGGCTAGTGGAAGGCGTCTTGCAGGTTGACGAATCGGCTTTGCATCCCCGGTGTTGATTCGATGTTGAACGAGTTGTGTTCTGCCATATTTCCCTTGCGATGACGAAAAGATGTCTGCAAATTCTTCGAGGAGACCTTCTGCAGTTCTTCGTTGTTGGTGGCCAAGATTAGAGGACTTGAGAATGTTCGTCTTTATGGAGTTCAGCTCTTTGGACTTCAATGTTTGCCTTGGGTCTTCTTCGCTGATCCTTGTTATCGCTGATACAGATTCGCATTGTCCGACAATCTCACCTTTTCTAAGCTTAACTTCGTACGGCTTGATGTTGAGTATTCGTACGGGAACCATGTTCTTTACAGGTCTAACAAGAGTCTTCCCAATGGTGACGTTTTGGAAGGACTTTACAGATGCTGGTTCGACCATGAGGTATCGATGGCTGCCAGGCTTACCTTTCAATTTCGTCCACACGAATACTTCTGAAGAAGCAGGCAAAGTCAGATCTTCTTTGATGACGGTTTTCACAGATAACGAGGTCTCATACGAGTGGATCCCATAGATCATCGGAATCTCGATGTTTCGATATTTCAGGACTTGGTTCCCGATGTCCAATATCACTCCGTGATCTTTCATGAAATCGACGCCGACAATGCACTCGTCGCATATATCTGCTACCAGGAACAGGTGAGAGAATTCCAGCTCTGCCATCCGGATCTTAAGACGTACCTCACCATAGACTTTTGCGGCTTCTCCAGTTGCAGTCCTTAGACGATAGCTATTGGTGTTGTGGAGCCATGTCTTCTTAACGAGGTCCTGCCGTACAATGGACGCCGTGGCACCGGTGTCGATGGTAGCCACACATTTGTTGCCGTTTATACTTGCTTCCACGGTCAGGCTCTTGTTGTCACGTTTCGTTTGAGAAACCTGGATGGTGTTTCTGTAGCTATCGGTACTAGAAGCCAGCTTCTGTCCCTCGAAGTTGGTGGGGTGGGAAACAACTTGGGAAGCAACATTGTTGTAGTTGTAACTTTGGCTTGTTGAGTAAGTTCTGTTTCCACAGTGTTGACATGAGGTTCGTCTTCGCGGTAATCTGCACTGTCGTTGAAGATGCCCAGTCTTGTTGCAGTTCCAGCATCGTGCTGGTCCGTCTCGCTGACTCCTTTCCAGAGTAGCCTTCTGACAAGAGCATTCTTGGACTTCCAATTCTCTCACGCGATGCACGTTTTGGGATGCTTGTTCTGCGGCTTCCATTGTTAGAGCGAAAGCCAATGCTTCTGGTAGTGTTTGCTTTCCGGCAGTGCGAATAGCCCTTTGGAGATTTATATCGCCCACAGCTCTCACAAAGGCTTCAACAGCAAGTTGATTTATTATCTCGTTGCCAGCTGTTGGGTATGCCAGGTGGACTAATCGCTCGATATCTGCCTGAAGCTGCTGCAGAGTTTCACCTCTTTTCTGTGCCCTGTTGTTTAGTTGTACTCGGAAGACTTCTGTCATGTGGCTATCCCCAAACCGCTGTTCGATTGCGTTTACCAGAACTTTGAAGTCACCGTTCTTCTCTGCTGGGATGGTTTGTAGCAGTTCAGCAGCTGCTCCTCTCAAGGCAAGCGTAAGAGCAATGTATTTTTCGTCATCGTCCCAGCCGTTTGTTAACGCTGCTGCTTCAAACTGTTTCTTGTAGATTGACCACGGTATCTGACCATCAAAGATTGGGGGATTCACTTCTCTCTTTCTTGAGCACTCACCAGAAGGTTCTCGAGCTTTCATCTTTTGCACTTTTTCTAGTTCGCTTGTAATGGTTTCGATCTGGTCGTCTATTTTCTTGAAACGTGCATTAGTCGTTGAATTTTGTTTTTCGACACGCTCATCGAGAGTATTGATTTTGTCTTCGAAGTCCGCAAACCTGCCTTCTAGCAGATTTTTCTGTTCATCAAACCGATCTCGAACGTCATCCCTTTGAGCTTGTAGTTGTTCCAGAACATCATTCTTTTGAGTTTCTAGTTGCTTGAGGACATTTCCTTCCAGTTGTTTGAGGACATTCTCTTGCTCGGTCTTCTGCTCGTTTCTTTGAGTTTCTAGTTGCTCCAGAACATTCTTGTTTTGAGTTTCTTGCTTCTTTTGATTCTCTTCAAATTTGGCTAGAAGAAGTGTCATCATGGTAGATAAGTCGGCAGTTGCATTTACCTCTTCCGATTTTGCTTCCACTTCGAAAGCAAATGTATCTGGATTTTCATTTTGTTGTTCCAGATATTCCTGTAGCCGTTTTACGAGTTCGATTTTATATCCTGCCGCACTTAAGCCACGTTTGCTTAATTCGGCCTTTAGCTCAGCGACAGTTAAGTCTTTCAAAACTTTACTTATCATTTTTTTAACTTCACTATTTCACACAAAATAGTTTAATCACTGTTCACTGTTTTATTCTCAATAAGTTTTAATCCCTTATTCTGACACCAATGTAATATTCGGCTTGGTCCGACAATTAAAACTTATTCACTTTTTAAATAAAACACAAATTCACTTTATTCAAATCACTCACAAACTTATTTATTCAACACTTTCAATTATAACTTTTCAAACACAGTGTACTTTACTTATCGCAGTTCACAATCAACTATATCGTTTCGATTTCGAATCGGGTATATATAGTCCTGATAATGGTTCTAGAAACTACTAAACCGAATGTTCCAGAAGTTCTCTTTTTAACCACTAGATGTTGCCCCTCATTTTTAACTGTTATACACATAAGTGTTTACTACTACAATTAAACGATATTAAGTAAAGAGAGTATGTACATTAAATAAACAAGAGATACAGAGTAAGTAAAGAGAGTAATGAAAAGTGTATACATTAAACAGAGTGTAAGAGATAATAACGTATACACATTAGACATTGCAATAGAAGGAGATACAGAGCGTATGAGATAAAATAAAGTGTATACACATTACAATATTAATGAACTTTATTAATATAAGGGCCACCTGAGCCTTGGTCTTCTTCTACTGCATCGTCCCTCTGGGGTGGATTTGAAAACTTTACTGGCCGGAGCAATGGTGTCCATCCTGTCCACGTGACCCCAAAGCCATCTGAGAATTTGGACCTTCACTCTATTAGCTATGTCAAAGTCGCTGTACAGCCTGTGCAGTTCGTGGTTAAATCTTCTGCTCCATTCACCGTTTATGCATAAAGGACCATAGATCTTCCATAGAACTTTTCTCACGATCCGGCCTTGGGTGCTGTGCACTTGGGTCCATGCTTCTGCACCACAGCAGGATGGGAGCTTCACCTTAGGGAAAGGGCTTTAGTTCTCAATTGTTTTCTTAGCCCGAAGGAAAAGCGATTAGCAAGAGTTATTCTCCTTCTAAACTCGGCGCTGATGTTATAGTCCGTGTTGATAGCATAGCCAATGGTAGACAAGGCCTTAACTACCTAGAAATTATATGCGTCTAACGTGTCGTTTTGTCCAAAACGTCGGTGTTGGGTGTCCTTTTTTGATTACAGCATTTACTTTGTTTAACCCCATTGACTGCTAAACCTATTTTTACAGCCTCTATCTGTAAACTCGCAAAAGCACTGTTGACATCACTCACGTACGCAGATGACATTGATATCATTGAGAGAAAATGATATCAATGTCATCCGCGTACGCGAATAGTTGTAAAGACTTCTGGAAGATAGTGCCAGTATGTGTATGCAAAATAAATTGACTGAATGTACCACATCGGTTCCACATCTCTACAACACACATTTCTTATCAAGTGTCATTTTTATATTCTTAACCCGAATTTTAAGATTCCTTACTTTGTGTTACGCTATAGAATAAAGAACTCACTATAAGACGCATCGTTTTATTTAACAAGTAAACTGTTTAACAATTTGCGACGAGGATATCAAGCTTCAAAGTAATCCGAAAACATCCTGCGTATATTAAGTCAATCAGACTTGATAAAATATCATCTTTAAGCTCATAAATTAAGCTGCATGTCGGAAATCGACTGTCAATCTATAATATCAGAGAAAAAACACGAGATTCTCAAAGATATTGTCAACGGAAGTATTGTTTTGATAGGAAACCTGGAAGCTTTCTTACCTGGCGATGATTTTACCGTATACGAATATTTTCCTAAATCATCAAAATAAATAAAATTGCAGATGAAAATAAGGTCCCATTGTTCAAAATTGTAGCGGTGGAGACAGATGCAAGACACTAAAAAAACATCACATACCCCGAGGAACCAGATAGCAAGGCACTGGCAGAGGTCTTAACGCTTCTCCGAAATGATTACGCGTAAAATTTTATATGGCGGGCCAGTATCAGGGCGAATCAATCGCCGATTACATCGTATATCTGCAAGAGCTATTACTTAGTTGTAAAGTCGATGCCTACCTTGATTAGGCACTGGGAACAAATTCATTACTGGAGTAAGAGATGATATACGAATAAATTTGCAGACTATTGTCAACTAGCAAAAACTTATTTAATGGCAGAGAACAACTGAAAATCAATGTTGTAAAAAACTCGAACCACATGAACTCTGCTGGAAGCAAACAATACGAGAGAAGCTACACTTCAAACAAAACCCCGATCCGTTCAACAACAAAATCAAAGATTAGAGAGAAGTCACACAAATAGAACACGATCGAATAGAGCATGCGGTCGGTGCAAAAAGAATCATGTCGGAAAGCGCCCAGCCTTGGAATGGTACTGTCATGGCTGCAAGTACAGAATTAAAAGCATAACCTGTCAAGAATCATCTTTGCCAGCTGGTAGCATTTTAAATATCATAGGCGAGGAAATAATTGTCGTTTTAAACAAACAAACATTAGAACCTTTCAGTCAAATTGTGTGTATGAAATTGGAATATTTGGAAGGTTTTTAGCAGGTGTGCAGTCAAAATGTATGTATGAAATTAGAATAATTAGAAGGTTTTTAGCAGGTGTGCATTATGGTGGTCAGCTTTATGTATTGATGGTGAGGAAGTCTGAGCTTAAATCTACATGCCTGTAGGAAATGCCTTCAGTAAGAAAAAAAATAGCATCAATACCCCCATAGAATCCCCATCTGCTAACACTAGCCATAGTCAGTGAGAGAGATTGATTTCTTAACACTTTCAAACGCACTAATAAAATACGTAGCAGAAGGGAATCAAAAATACTGCAGTGGTACAATTGAAATCGAAATGCCGCAGTGCAGGTGGACCGTTTTGATTGTTTTGTTTTAGTTTTAAGTCTGAAGAGTATTCACAAATCATCCAGAGAATCGAAGAGAACAAGGACCAACTCCAAGATTTAGTAGTTTCCAACGGTTTCGTGTACAAAAAAGTGAAATTCTATACAGGAAATCCCATTCAGGACGATTTGGTTTGGAAACTGTGGATTCCCACAAATCTTACGGCAAAACTTGTGTCTCTAGCTCATTGTCCTCCACGCGCGTCTCATGGGGGCATGACAAAAACTTTATATCGCCTCCGCCAACAGTGTTATTGGCCAGGTATGGCAACTCAGGTCAAAGAATTCATTTCTAACTGCACGATTTGTAAGACCACTAAAGCCCCAAACATCACATTAAGAGCAGAAATGGGAAAAGCGTTTGAAGTGGACAGACCATTCCAACACCTTTATATAGATTTTATTGGACCCTATCCACGGTCAAGAAGTGGAAACACCGTCATTGTCATAGCACTCGACCAGTTGACAAAATTTGTCCTAGTCAAACCACTTAAAAGAGCCACGGCTGAGACGGTGTTGAAATTCCTGAAGGAAGATATATTTCTGCTCTTTGGTGTTCCGGAAACTATTCTTTCAGATAACGGCACACAATTCACTAGTCGTGAATTTTTGAAAATGATCGATGTTTTTGAAATTAAACATTACAAAACAGCTGTATATTCACCCCAAGCGAATGCCAGCGAGCGGGTGAATAGGTCAATTCTTGCTGCTATTCGATCATACGTTGACCCGAACCAAAGGAACTGGGATGAGTATTTAAGTTCTATTAGTAGTGCTCTACGAACGACCATACACTCTACTCTGGGAATGTCGCCTTATGAGGCCCTTTTCGGTCAACGTATGATAGAACACGGAGCAGATTATAAACTACTGAGAGAATTAGGGGGTTTAAACCACTCCGAAATAGATTGGCTTCCGAAAGTGGCGAAGATGAACATACTCCATTCTTACCTCAAAACAGCCTTAGAGAAAGCTCATGAAGCGAACGAAAAAACGTATAATCTTCGAAGCAGAATAATTTCGTATAAAGTGGGTGGTCAGTTGTACAAACGAAATTTCATCCAAAGCGACGCAACAAAAAAACTGAATGCTAAACTTTGCCTCAAATTCCTCAAGGTCGTAGTAAAAAAGGTCGTGGGTAACAACCTCTATGAGGTAGTAGATTCAAAAGGCCATTCTTCAGTAACCCATTCAAAAGATTTGAGAAAATAAGTAATTAATTTGTTGTAGTTGGCCCGGTCTACTCAGCTGTGCATGAGACCAATGTCTTCTTATTTTTTTATCTGCGTTGCCTTGTTTAAAATAATAAGTGTTGTAGGAAATGCCTTCAGTAAGAAAAAAAAGATTAGCATCAATACCCCCATAGAATCCCCATCTGCTAACACTAGCCATAGTCAGTGACAGAGATTGATTTCTTATCACTTGATTTCAAACGCACTAATAAAATACGTAGCAAAAGGGAATCAAAAATACTGCAGTGGTACAATTGAACTCGAAATGCCGCAGTGCAGGTGGACCGTTTTGATTGTTTTTTTTTTAGTAATTAGTTGTTGCTAGGCATAAATTTTAAGAAAAAGAAAGCTTGAAGGTTTCAACAATTAGTTAGTCGGTGATCTGAAGTCAAGCCACCCAGACTGGCAACAATTTAAAATATCCAAAATAGCTATAGCTGTATCACAGTGTTAAAACAGCTTAACAAAAATATAAGATTTTTAATAAAAGCGCAATTTTGGTGTCAATTTTTGTTATAATTTGATAAGTGCGTGAAGAAAAAGCTATTCAGAGGTAAATTAATTTAGGAAAGAAAGAGTGATAGAATAAAAAACTGATTAGGCTTTTGTAGCTCGGACTAGGAATCAAACCTAAGACACCAACGCCGTCACCGACGGACACGCCGGTATGTTTAATATTGTAATATTCGGCTTGGTCCGACAATTAAAACTTATTCACTTTTTAAATAAAACACAAATTCACTTTATTCAAATCAGTCACAAACTTATTTATTCAACACTTTCAATTATAACTTTGCAAACACAGAGTACTTTTCTTTATCGCAGTTCACAATTAATTAATTCGCCTCGCCACCAAACGGCTATTTATATCAAAAATGATGGGTTCTAGAAACTACTATTGGCTCCTATTGGTTCTTGGGGAAGCTGAAAGTTCGAGAGAAAATACTGGGATTTTTGTAGGGGCTAACGTTCTTAATGCTAAACAAAAAGTTTCTCTTAATCTTAATTAATTATTGCCCCTCACGAGTGTTTACTACTACAATTAAACGATATTAAGTAAAGAGAGTATGTACATTAAATAAACAAGAGATACAGAGTAAGTAAAGAGAGTAATGAAAAGTGTGTACATTAAATATAGAAAGAGATACAGAGTAAGTAAAGAGAGTAAGAAAAGTGTGTACATTAAATATAGAAAGAGATACAGAGAGTAAGAGATAATAAAGTATACACATTAGTATTAGACATTACAATAGAAGGAGATACAGAGCGTATGAGATAAATAAAGTGTATACACATTACATTGCCCCCTCCTTAGGATTGATCGTCCCGAACAAATCCATCATCTTCATCACCACTGTAGCGATGTAGTCGGTCGCGATGTACGACTTTAAGTTTACCTCTGACTCCTTTTTGTATCCGGTACACGACGTCGTTGATTTTGCTAATCACTGTATATGGACCTTCCCAGTCCCGTTGAAGTTTCGGTGACAACCCTTTTTGTCGATGGGGATTGTAAAGCCACACTCGATCTCCTGCTTGGAACTCTGTTGTTGTCGCTCGTATATCGTAGCGTGTCTTCATTCGGTCACTGAACATCTTTATTTTTGACCTAGTATCGTCGTGGATCTGAAGGAGTCTTTCTCTGAGGTCATCCAAGTAGTCATCCTCGGCTTGCAGTTCCGACGTGGGACATCCAAATTTAATTTCACTCGGCAATCTGATGTTCCTTCCCATCAAAATCTCAGACGGTGTATGGCCAGTTGAGCTATGTCTTGCACTTCGATACGCCATCAAAAACAGTGGAATGTGTCGGTCCCAATCTCGCTGGTTGTCGTCCACAACTTTGCAAAGATGTTCCTTAAGGGTTCGGTTGAACCGTTCGACCATGCCATCAGATTGTGGGTGGAGTGGTGTTGTTCTTGTCTTCTTGATGTGAAGAAGCCCACAAACTTCCTGGAATATGTTTGATTCAAAATTCCTTCCCTGGTCGGAATGCAGTTCTAATGGAACACCGAATCTGCTCACCCAGTTGAACACAATTTGGTCTGCGACTGTTTTGGCTTCTTGATTCGGTATGGCGTATGCTTCAGGCCACTTGCTGAAGTAATCCATGACGACCAGAATATAACGATTTCCATTATTTTTTTCCGGAAATGGACCCGCCACGTCTATTGCAATCCTTTCAAAGGGTGATCCGACATTATACTGCTGCATTTGGCTGTGATTCTTTTTGTTCGGGCCTTTGGTGGCAGCACAGGTATCACATTTTCGGCACCACTTCTCGACATCCTCCCTTGCATGTAGCCAATAGAATCGTTGTCGAACCTTTTCTAGCGTCTTGTTTACTCCTAGATGGCCTCCCGAAGCTCCATCATGCATCTCTCGCAGAACGTCCATAATCTTCGATCTCGGTAAGACTAGCTGCATTACATAGGACTTTCCATCTGCTGATTCCCACTTACGTCGAAGGACACCTTCTTGGACATGCAACGAGTCCCACTGTGCCCAATAGGCCTTCAGAGCCGGACTTCTGTCGGAGATATCAGCCCATTCTGGTTTTTCCTGGTGTTCCTTGCATGCGAGGATGGGTTCAATATCTAGGTCCTCTTGTTGAGCCTTCCTCATCTCGTCGTTGCTCCAGCCATAAATGGGATCGGTTCTGGTTCGTTGGACAGTAACCACTTCTTTTTCTTCTTGGCGTCTGCAATGCTTACAGTCTTGCTTACATGGTCTCCGAGACAGTGCATCAGCATTTGAGTGAAGCTTCCCCTTCCGATGTTGAATTTCATAATCGTACGTCTGCAGCCTCTCAATCCATCTCGCCACTTGACCCTCTGGATTCTTGAAATTCAAAAGCCAGTTTAGTGCTCCATGGTCGGTTCGGAGAAGAAACTTCTGTCCATAGAGATACTTATGGAAGTGCTTTGTTGCCACGATCAGTGCAAGAAGTTCTCTTCTGGTCACACAATAGTTTCTTTCTGACTTTGAGAGTACCTTGCTGTAATAGGCAATTACCTTTTCTTCACCATTATGTACTTGTGATAGTACGGCACCAATCCCGACATTGCTGGCATCAGCGTCAATGATGAACGGTTTTCCGGGAGTCGGGTAGGTCAGCACTGGTGTATTACACAAGCGTTGCTTGAGCTCTTGAAAGCTGCGCTCGCACTCACCTGACCACTTGAACTGCTTTCCCTTTTCCGTTAGCTGATGTAGACTCTTGGCGATCTCAGCAAAGTCCTTGACAAAGCGCCTATAATAGGTGGCTAGACCCAGAAAGCTTCGGAGTTGATGTTTGTCCTGTGGTGTTGGCCAATTCTTCACGGTGTCAATCTTATCAGGATCTGTCTTTACTCCTTGGGATGAGATGATATGTCCCAGGTATTTCACTTCGGTTTTGAAGAGTGAGCACTTTTCTGGATTGAGCTTGAGGTGGGCTTCTCGAAGTCTTTGAAAAACTGCTCTCAGATTTGTACAATGTTCATCAAATGTTTTCCCGTATACGATGACGTCATCCAAATAGACCAGGCAAGATTTCCAAGTGAGGCCTTGCAGGACGCATTCCATAAGGCGCTCAAAAGTCGCTGGAGCATTGCACAGTCCAAAAGGCATCACTTTGAACTGCCACAATCCGTTTCCTGTCGAGAACGCTGTCTTCTCTTTGTCTTCAGGATGGATTTCTACTTGCCAGTATCCACTTTTCAGGTCCAACGTTGAGAACCATTGTGCTCCTTCCATTGCGTCCAGAGTATCACTGATCCTAGGCAGAGGGTAGCTATCCTTCTTGGTCACATCATTCAACCTTCGATAGTCTACGCAAAAGCGGGTTGATCCGTCTTTCTTCTTTACCAGGACTACTGGAGACGCCCAAGGGCTTTTAGAGTTTTCGATCAGACCCTCTTCTTTCATGGTGGTTATCAGTTCTTCAACCTCACCTTGTTTGGCTAGTGGAAGGCGTCTTGCAGGTTGACGGATCGGCTTTGCATCCCCGGTGTTGATTCGATGTTGAACCAGTTGTGTTCTGCCATATTTCCCTTGCGATGACGAAAAGATGTCTGCAAATTCTTCGAGGAGACCTTCTGCCGTTCTTCGTTGTTGGTGACCAAGATTTGATGACTTGAGAATGTTGGTCTTTATGGAGCTCAGCTCTCCGGACTTAGAGGTTTGCCTTGACTCTTCTTCATTGATTCTTGTTATCGCTGATACAGATTCGCATTGTCCGACAATCTCACCTTTTCTAAGCTTAACTTCGTACGGCTTGATGTTCAGTATTCGTACGGGAACCATGTTATTTACAGGTCTCACAAGAGTCTTCCCAATGGTGACGTTTTGGGAGGACTTTACAGATGCTGGTTCGACCATGAGGTATCGATGGCTTCCAGGCTTACCCTTCAATTTCGTCCACACGAATACTTCTGAAGAAGCAGGCAAAGTCAGATCTTCTTTAATGACGGTTTTCACAGATAGCGAGGTCTCATACGAGTGAATCCCATAGATCATCGGAATCTCGATGTTTCGATATTTCAGGACTTGGTTCCCGATGTCCAATATCACTCCGTGATCTTTCATGAAATCGACGCCGACAATGCACTCGTCGCATATATCTGCTACCAGGAACAGGTGAGAGAATTCCAGCTCTGCCATCCGGATCTTAAGACGTACCTCACCATAGACTTTTGCGGCTTCTCCAGTTGCAGTCCTTAGACGATAGCTATTGGTGTTGTGGAGCCATGTCTTCTTAACGAGGTCCTGCCGTACAATGGACGCCGTGGCACCGGTGTCGATGGTAGCCACACATTTGTTGCCGTTTATACTTGCTTCCACGGTCAGGCTCTTGTTGTCACGTTTCGTTTGAGAAACCTGGATGTCGTTTCTGGGGCCATCGATACCAGAAACCAGCTTCTGCCCCTCGAAGTTGGTTCTTATTCGTTTCCCGGGGGGGGGGGGGGGGAAACAGCTTCGGAAGCAACGTTGTTGGAGTTACTTTGACTTGTTGAGTAAGTTCTGTTTCCACAGTGTTGGCATGAGGTTCGTCTTCGCGGTAATCTGCACTGTCGTTGAAGATGCCCAGTCTTGTTGCAGTTCCAGCATCGTGCTGGTCCATCTCGCTGACTCCTTTCCAGAGTAGCCTTCTGACAAGAGCATTCTTGGACTTCCAATTCTCTCACGCGATGCACGTTTTGGGAAGCTTGTTCTGCGGCTTCCATTGTTAGAGCGAAAGCCAATGCTTCTGGTAGTGTTTGTTTTCCGGCAGTGCGAATAGCCCTTTGGAGATTTATATCGCCCACAGCTCTCACAAAGGCTTCAACAGCAAGTTGATTTATTATCTCGTTGCCAGCTGTTGGGTATGCCAGGTGAACCAATCGCTCGATATCTGCCTGAAGCTGCTGCAGAGTTTCACCTCTTTTCTGTGCCCTGTTGTTTAGTTGAACTCGGAAGACTTCAGCCATGTGGCTATCCCCAAACCGCTGTTCAATGGCGTTTACCAGAACTTTGAAGTCACCACTCTTCTCTGCTGGGATGGTTTGTAGCAGTTCGGCAGCTGCTCCTCTCAAGGCAAGTGTAAGAGCAATGTATTTTTCGTCATCGTCCCAGCCGTTTGTTAACGCTGCTGCTTCAAACTGTTTCTTGTAGATTGACCACGGAATCTGACCATCAAAGCTTGGAGGATTCACTTCTGTCTTTCTTGAGCATTCACCAGAAGGTTCTCGAGCTTTCATCTTTCGCACTTTTTCTAGTTCATTTGTGATGGTTTCGATTTGTTCGTTCATTTTCTCGAAACGTGCATTTTGTTTTTCGACGCGCTCGTCGAGAGTAGTGATTCTCTCTTCGAAGTCCGTAAACCTGCCCTCTAAAAGGTTTCTCTGTTCGTCAAACCGCTCTAGAATATTCTGCTGTTCTTGCTTTTGGTCATTTCTTTGAGCCTCTAGTTGCTTGAGGACATTCTCTTGCTCGGTCTTCTGCTCGTTTCTTTGAGTTTCTAGTTGCTCCAGAACATTCTTGTTTTGAGTTTCTAGTTGCTCCCGAACATTCTTTTGATTCTCTTCAAATTTGGCTAGAAGAAGTGTCATCATGGTAGATAAGTCGGCAGTTGCATTTACCTCTTTCGATTTTGCTTCCACTTCGAAAGCAAACGTATCTGGGTCTTCATTTTGTTCTTCCAGATATTCCTGTAGCCGTTTTACGAGTTCGATTTTACATCCTGCCCCACTTAAGCCACGTTTGCTTAATTCGGCCTTTAGCTCAGAGACAGTTAAGTCTTTCAAAACTTTACTCATTTTTTTTTTTTTTTTTTTTTTTTTTTTTTTTTTTTTTTTTTTTTTTTTTTTTTTTTTTTTTTTTTTTTTTTTTTTTTTTTTTTTTTTTTTTTTTTTTTTTTTTTAACTTCAATATTTCAAACAAAATAGTTTAATCACTGTTCACTGTTTTATTCTCAATAAGTTTTAATCCCACTTCTGACACCAATGTAATATTCGGCTTGGTCCGACAATTAAAACTTATTCACTTTTTAAATAAAACACAAATTCACTTTATTCAAATCAGTCACAAACTTATTTATTCAACACTTTCAATTATAACTTTGCAAACACAGAGTACTTTTCTTTATCGCAGTTCACAATTAATTAATTCGCCTCGCCACCAAACGGCTATTTATATCAAAAATGATGGGTTCTAGAAACTACTATTGGCTCCTATTGGTTCTTGGGGAAGCTGAAAGTTCGAGAGAAAATACTGGGATTTTTGTAGGGGCTAACGTTCTTAATGCTAAACAAAAAGTTTCTCTTAATCTTAATTAATTATTGCCCCTCACGAGTGTTTACTACTACAATTAAACGATATTAAGTAAAGAGAGTATGTACATTAAATAAACAAGAGATACAGAGTAAGTAAAGAGAGTAATGAAAAGTGTGTACATTAAATATAGAAAGAGATACAGAGTAAGTAAAGAGAGTAAGAAAAGTGTGTACATTAAATATAGAAAGAGATACAGAGAGTAAGAGATAATAAAGTATACACATTAGTATTAGACATTACAATAGAAGGAGATACAGAGCGTATGAGATAAATAAAGTGTATACACATTACAATATTTAAAAAAAAAGGCAAGGCGAGCTAGAATAGAAAGAACTAAGTGAAGAAGACGAAAGTTCTAGGTCAAACGTTTTTTTTGTTCATAGGATTGTCAGACACGTAACTCCCACACCTATTCCACACTTAAATATATTATAACGACCGCCATTTCTGGCAGCGAAGCGAAGTCCGAACAGGACATAACCGCCGACGCACGTGGTCACCTACTCGCAAACCCAGCATCAAGAAATACCATCGGGATCGATTCCCAGATTTGAATACCAAGGCCCCATAAGAAATTAAAAAAGGGGGAAATACAAAAAAGGAAAACCGTAAGAGTTTAATGAAGAAACAAAACATACATTTTACATTCATTTGTGAGACGACCGACGACGTCGGTAACGTTTAAGTTAAAAATTAATAATATTAGACCTCCACAGAACACTATTCCAGAAAAACAACTTCAAAGCCTCCAGTTCGACGATCCAGCAAAATTGTGCACACTTTCGCCAGGATCCCCGAAAATTAAAGCGTAAAACACTGAGTAAGTCATATAGCTATGAATTTTATTTTTATCTTAAGCGTTCCGATCCTCACTTATTGGTGAGAGAAAAACTTAATTAAAGAAAAAAAAAAGCAACGATAGAACTTGTAACTTCATTAAATTCCTAACGTACCCTACCACAAAGAAAAAAAAACATATTATTAATTGATAACTTTTATTTGCCTTTCATTCTAAAATTTTGAAATTATAAGAATAAGAAATTGAAGTAGTAATTGTTATAGAAATTAAGACGAATTAAAAACTAACTTAGAAAAGATTTACATTGAAAATTTAGTCATTTTTTTAAGAAACCCATGGTGCCCCAATTGCTTTTGTTTGGTCCGCCTCTGGTTTTATTTTTTTTTTTGTTAAAGACAAGTGTTTTTGATATCAGAATTCAGAAGTAAAGGATCAACAATAAACTTTAAAGATTGTTTTCTCTTTTTTCTTATTTGGGCTGCAGTGGCCTTGACTCAGTTCATTTTTGATCAAGTGTTCATTTAACCTTCGAATGATTTTTTTTTTGTTATAGGATAGGATGCGTCAAGCTGAGTGAAGAGAACATTATGGCTCTCTAAAAGTTTTTAGTTTAGGATGTGACATGTGAGGAGAAAGACAAAGAAGAGATGAAGCGAAAGCTTATTTTGTCAAATGATATAAAGAGAACTAAAGACTCTTGTTTTGTTTAAGGGGTTAACGTTCAAATTAAGAGCAAACGCGTTAACCAAGGCGTGCTTTAGAATAGAAGGTAATTCTTATAGAGGCACAGGGGGAGGCCAATAGCTCAGAGAACACCAACATCTATGTTCTCAAACAGTGTGACCATCTACTCAAAAGTAACTTCATTTCGGGTTCTTACATTTTTCTCTATATTTAAACATCAAAATCCATCTTTGATCACAGGCCTGAAATAAAAAAACGTAACGTCGCCTTATTTCTTTTAACAAGATTCCACCCGTCCGACGAGCTAGGACGAGCTTATGCTTGCAGGCCTAACGTTAAATAGAAGTAAGGCAACCCTTTCATGCTCCGGCTTGGTCGATTAGAAAGACCTGTAACCTTCCGAGCACTGAGGGGGGTTGAAGCAGGAAGGGTTTGATTCGCGCTAAAAACTCAGCTTAAAGAAGAAAACATAAAAATAGATCGAGAGTGCTCTTTGAAACTGAGTGTTCAGTATACGTTCATTCATTTGGTTTTTTTTTGCGAAGTCTTATTTAGCAGCGTGCATCAGTTACTTTGCAATTTAATTAAACGCAAATAAATCCGTTACATGCCTAATCGGAAGTGATTGGTTAGATGTTCTTCAACCACAGTGGAGGTCTTGGTCATTAAATACTCCTCCGGTAATTTAAAAACGATTGCATCTACCAAAAGTGATGTGGAAATATCTAGAACTTTAATAAAAGGTATAAGAGAGCGCTTTCCCAATATAGTTAATACAAAAATTAAATACACCTATCGATGTATTCAAGATAGACATAAATTTATTAAAAATGCATGCCGATGTACGTCCTATTTTTTGCAAAGCGTATAACATTCCTTATAAGTTTCGGGATAAATACAATGATGAAATTGATAAACTTATAGAGCAAAACATTTTGGTGCCTATAGTGACGTCTCGTTGGGCTTCTCCCTTATTTGCAGTGCCCAAGGCGAACGATCAGATTCGCTTATGTGTCGACCTTAAGAAAACAATTAACAAGTACATCGATACTGCCCTGTATCATGATGCCCTTGCCAGAAGTTTTTTTCGCTAGCTTGGCTGGCTACAAATATTATTGCGTCATAGACTGTGTAGGTGCGTACTTGCAGGTTCAAGTCGAAGGAAAATGTAGAGAGTTTTTAACCATGAACATTTTGAGAGGGTTATATCTGATTACGCGTCTTGTATTCGGTTTGAGCAGCAATTTGGCAGTCAATTATAGACAGAATTCTCTTGGGCACAAAAGGAATAGTCCAAGATCCCAGAGCAATCAGACATAACTTATTTTCACACGGATGAAACCTGATGTTTTCAGTAGCGTCTCGTGTGCCTTGAATACCTACCCGCTTTGTGGAACTTGCCGAGTGACACCTGGGCAGGTACCAGGTGAGAAAGGTCACTAAAAATAACTTTTATCTTACTTATTTTCACATGGCTGATTTTTATATATGTCATGAAGAATGTTATTTTAAAGTTTTATCCTAAGTGTCAGACACTTTTGATGGACCAGAGCTTTTGTCAGACGCTTTAAAGTTACCCAAATAGTGGAGTCAATGAAGCTCGTAAACGGGCGTTTTCAGAAAGTCTTCAGAAACAGCTCGGATTTGGAAAAAAAATGCCCAAGTTTTTTGTTTTTTATATTGTTTAAAATCAGGAACATTTCATTTGGGGGAAATAATTGCTTATATTGTTTAAACAATTTTTATATTGTTTATAAAGTGTGATCCACGAACGATGTTTTTGGTAATTGGAGTGTATAGGTTGCATTAAGAAAAGAAAAAAAAACATATAGAAGGGGGGGGGGGGTCTATTGTCCCCCGTTTAGCCGGGAGGGGCGATCTTATAACAAAAAAAAACCCTATATTTCATACAGCATTTAATTGTGAAAAAAATTAGTAGGTACCTAATTTCATAAAATTTCGAAAAAAATAGTTCAAAAGTAAACCAAAAAGTTGAAAATTTTGATATTTTGACTTTGAAGATGAATTTTTCGAAAACTATTCCTGAAAACAGTTTTATTTAAATGCGAAATGAAAGAGGCAGTTTTGAGCTTGGCAAAAAGGTATAACACGGCATTGTGGACAAAGCCGTTGATTTTTAATATTTTTTTGAAATATAGGGTTTTTTTGTTATAAGATCGCCCCTCCCGGCTAAACGGGGGACAATAGACCCCCCTTCTATATGATTTTTTTCTTTTCTTAATGCAACCTATACACTCCAATTACCAAAAACATCGTTCGTGGATCACACTTTATAAACAATATAAAAATTGTTTAAACAATATAAGCAATTATTTCCCCCAAATGAAATGTTCCTGATTTTAAACAATATAAAAAACAAAAAATTTGGGCATTTTTTTCTCCAAATCCGAGCTGTTTCTGAAGACTTTCTGAAAACGCCCTTTTACGAGCTTCATTGACTCCACTATTTGGGTAACTTTAAAGCGTCTGACAAAAGCTCTGGTCCATCAAAAGTGTCTGACACTTAGGATATAACTTTAAAATAACATTCTTCATGACATATATAAAAATCAGCCATGTGAAAATAAGTAAGATAAAAGTTATTTTTAGTGACCTTTCTCACCTGGTACCTGCCCAGGTGTCACTCGGCAAGTTCCACAAAGCGGGTAGGTATTCAAGGCACACGAGACGCTACTGAAAACTTCAGGTTCATCCGTGTGAAAATAAGTTATGTCTGATTGCTCTGGGATCTTACTCTAAAAGTCATTATGTCGACGACATTCTCGTAGGTTGAATGTCACGAAAGGTTATTAGAAGTCTTTGAAAGGCTGGGTAAACATAACGTCCGAATAAATCTGGACAAAAGTAAGTTTTTAGTCACTGAAGTCCAATATCTTGGTCATATTCTTAGTGATGGTGAAATTCGTCCTCTTCTAGACATGATGGAGGCTATTGAAAATGCTTCATCACCAAAAAATCAAACAGAGTTACAATCTTATTTGGGATTATTGAATTATTATTCACTATTTATGCCAAACATTTTTAGTCACTTAAAACATCTCTATGATCTCCTTAGGATAATTAATCCTTCGAGAGGACTTCATTACAAAAGCAATCCTTTTAGAAAAGTAAACGACTCTGTTAAAACAAAACTGCATCTTGGAACCTTAGGATTGAAGAAAACCAATCGTCATCGTTACGAACGCTAGTCCCTATGGCATCGGGCGGTAATAAGCCACATGGTGGATGCAGGGCCGTCTTTAATCTATTGGAGGCCCTTGGCAAATTAGGATAGTGGGGCCCTATGGCCCTATATCTTTGAGAGTACACTATTTTGTTAGAATAGACAAAGAAAGTAGATACAAAATATGAGTGCGACCCTTGTGGTCCACAGGACTAGCTTCCCGGAGAAGAAAAATAAAAAAATATAATTTCAATCAAATTGTTATCAACTGTACTTATCCTACCCTACCCATAGACCGTTATCCCTTGAAATCACAAAAATATAACCGCTAAAACTTTTTGTATTGTTGTAAAATAATTTTTTTTTAACAATTGTTCCAATTTATGCTGAAATGATCTTAATTTTCAAACATAAATGACGAATTGTAACTACTATAACTAAAAACTAAAAAATACTAAAGGCCCTATTAGTTGAGTTGTAATCAAGACAACTCAATTTGAAGACAACTGCAAAAAAAATTCGTATTGTGGTAGACAACTTTTTTCAGTTGAGTGTACCAAATACGTTGCATACTTTTCTGTGCTTGTTTTGTGTCAAAAACAGCTGTGTAAAGTAAAATAATGTCGTTTTCGATTGGTTTCACTCAAGAATTCATTCATTCTGAAATCGAATCGCTTCCACTGAGTTCTATTTTTTTTGTGTTTGTGTGAAATTTCAAAGTCAAATATCTGATTTTTCTTTCAAAAATCCTCAAAATTCGAAATATATTATTTGTTTTCTTGCAAACGAAAGACAATGCAAAATGAACTCATCATCTGATGAAGACGACGATGAAGATGATGATAATAAATCATTCCATTGCATAAATGTATCCATTTTTATTTTTTAAATTAATTTCAATGTCAGATAACAATAATTAAAAACAAAACTGATTGAGTATTATTTTTGACTTTTTATTATTCATGTATTAGTGCTTCTTGAGTGGATTCTGATTTGAAATCAAGAAGAGAATTTCTCTTCTAAGAAGCGTTCTGTCTGTCAGTTTCGTGCGAATAAAACGCTTTCAGAAGGCTTCGGAATGATTCCGGACGCCTCCGGAGAGCCAATCGAAAACGACATAAGTATTTCAATGTTTTGAATTCAGTGCAAAATTTTATTAAAAAGACAAAATATTTCGAAATGGAGTGTTCTATTGATTTGTTTTTTTTTTTTTTGTAAATTCGGAAGAAGAAAATCCCCTCAATGTTGCGCTGATGAAAAAAAAAAAATATTAGTGATCACTCCAATCCATTGGAACTTCCAAACAAAAAGTATTATTGTCTGTTTTTGTGTTATTTTAACACTGCAGTTAGGCTGCGTCCGTCAATTCCATTTATGTTTTTTAAACAACGATAGCAACTTAGAGGTGCTTCCACTAATGGCTTTTTCCGTCAATTCCTTTGTTTGGCAATGCGTTTTCATTGGCTTCCCAACTAGCTGGTCTAGGTTCAAATTCCAAATTGAACTCAAAAAGTTTTTCGAATTATATGAAAAATAACTAGACAGCACCACTAATAAAGGAGTCTGATGATCGGCTTGGCACCCGTGAAATAGATAACTCCTGCTATGTCAAGTTTTTAGCAGCAAATTCTAAACTCCTAGTTCACATTGATTTAATAAAGCAACAAACTAAAAATGATAAAGAACTAGACAAATTAGAGCTATGTTTGAAAAATGGTAACGTTAATTCAACAAGGGACCAAGATTAAGTCGGTTATAAGAGACCGTTAGAGAACATAAGTAGGTTCAGCTTAGAGGATGACTGTGCATTTTATATGGATAGAGTAGTCGTACCAAAGTGCTTACGACATAAAGTTTTGGAAATATTGAACCAAAACCGTATGGGCGTGGCACAAATAAAACATGAACATGGATGCATTTTTCATGGTTTTGGTAAAAGATATAATATTAAAATCACTAAATCACCACCATATCACCCTCAATCCAACGGAATTGCGGAAAGAAATGTCCAAACGGTGAAAAGTGTTTAAAAAGTTAATCATAGATAATTCCACAAAAAACATGAATGTTTCAAAATTGATTAATACATTTCTGTTTATGCAACGAAACACCGTAACAGCATCATCATTTTGCACACCTGTGAAACAATTTTTAAATATAAATCTAGGAATTAGATTCCTTATTTTGTAAAAACAAAAATCAATATCAAACTTAAGAAAAAAAAATAATCGTAAAATTTTGCGTGAATAAGAAAATTCAAAAAATAATTTGAATTACAAAACAATAAGATCATCTTAAATATTTAAACCTGAAAATTTGTTTTATATAAAAATATTTTTGAAAACAATATACAGGGTGATTCACGAGCGTTGTGCCTAAAAGCTAGAGCGTGTAGGTTGAGTTAAGACAAGAAAAAAATCGTATGGGAGGGGGGGGGGGTCTATTCCACCCCGTTTAGCCGGGAGGGGCAATTTTCTGAAAAATTGACTTATTTTGTAAAAAAAATATTAAAAATCAACGGCTTAGTTAACAACACCGTGCTATACCTTTCTGAAAAGCTTAAGACTTTTTCTTTCACTTTGTTTTTAAAATAAATTGTTTTAACGAATAGTTTTAAAAAAATAAATTTTCAAACTCAAAATTTTCAAAAAAAAGCCAAAAAAAAATTTTTGAACCAATTTTTTTCAAAATTTTATGTAATTAAGTACTAATTTTGTTTTAAAATTTTAATGTTTTTGTTAATTTTTAGTCGAAAACAGAAAACCGGATGCAAAAATGTCTTTTCGTTTTTGAGAAATTAAAAAAAAACCAAAACCACTTTTTTCTAAGAAAATCTTTGTTTTTATTTTTACCTATCTGGACTTTTAGTTTAATTTATTAGTTTAATTTACAAATTTAATTTTTTGTAATTGGAGTTTTATGACGACTTAATAAAGTAGAAAAGTATTGGATCTTCAATGGATTAACCATTTTATTCATTGATAACGTCTGAAAACTGACCTGCAATTTTTTCTTACTATACCTGGGGCCGCGGCCACTGGCCGGCGAAGGGTTCTACCTGCTGGGGGCTTAAGATAATTAAACCGCAATTTTTCTCGAATGAAAAAACAATTAACAACCTAAAGGTTAATAAAAGGCATCGCATATTTACTTAACAACCATTTACAATTAAAATATTAATTCATCAACACATAACAATAACAAACTCATATGTTCGAGAAGAGTTAGCGGACAGGAACTTCTGTTACGGTTTAACTTGTTGTCGAGATCGGGAAGCCGAAAGACTCTACGCTGAAAGATATCCCAATAGATGGCGCCCAAGTCGTAGCATGTTTTCAAGAAGTGAAAGGTCAATGGCAGACGTTTTCAATGAACAAAATGATTAATCCAGGGAAAATCCAATACTTTTCTACTTTATTGAGTCCTCATAAGACTCCAATTACAAAAAATTAAATTTGTAAATTAAACTAATAAATTAAACTAAAAGTCCAGATAGGTAAAAATAAAAACAAAGATTTTCTTAGAAAAAAGTGGTTTTGGTTTTTTTTTAATTTTTCAAAAACGAAAAGACATTTTTGCATCCGGTTTTCTGTTTTCGACTAAAAATTAACAAAGACATTGAAATTTTAAAACAAAATTATTACTTAATTACATAAAATTTTGAAAAAAATTAGTTCAAAAAAATTTTTTTGGATTTTTTTTTGAAAATTTTGAGTTTGAAAATTTATTTTTTTAAAACTAATCGTTAAAACAATTTATTTTAAAAACAAAGTGAAAGAAGAAGTTTTTAGCTTTTCAGAAAGGTATAGCACGATGTTGTAAACTAAGCCGTTGGTTTTTAATATTTTTTTTACAAAATAAGTCAATTTTTCAGAAAATTGCCCCTCCTGGCTAAACGGGGGGGAATAGACCCCCCTCCCGTACGATTTTTTTCTTGTCTCAACTCAACCTACACGCTCTAGCTTTTTGGCACAACGCTCGTGAATCACCCTGTATATCAATACCTGGTAAAATTATAAGAAATCTACCGTTCTGTCGCATTCCCTGATCCCAACAGGTTTAGTTAATTATTCCCACGCCTCTTTCCCCCCAGATACCGCACGCGCTGGGGTCCATTTTCACCGAGTACGACGGCAATTACGGTTGCTAGACGTATCGGCACTTAATTAGAAATTATTTAAAATTACTAAAATAAAAAAGCGATGGCGACACGCACATAAGGAAGACAACAGTTTGGGACTGCTTAATGCAAGCAGGGTCAAAAAAGGAAATTAAGATTTTAAATTAAAATTTTACAAAAAGTAAAAAAAAGAAAAAAAGTACAAAATTTTAAAAACAAAAATTTTAAAGTCAAAAATTAAAAAAAAAAACAAAGTAAAAAGTAAATAAGCGTGTAGAAGACACTTGTCAAGTTCGTAAAAAATAAATAAAATTAAATTAAATAAAAAATAAAAAAAGAGTCAGTTTCTCTCTACTTCATATACGTATTTACAGTATTCCCCGCTTAATTGCACTGGCCATTTTGTCAGATTTTTCGGTCAATTATCCGGGTGGTTCAATTAACGAAACCCCGCTTAATTGACATATCTGTTCAATTAACCGAAACCCGTATAATTGCACGAGTAGGTCAACTATAAATTAAAATATTCATCCTAGAAATTCACTCTATAAACATTTCAGTGTCAACTTAAAAAAAAAATTAAAAAGAATACACACGCAAATATGTAAAATTATTTCGTATTACAAAAGACCACTTAATAAGAAGTACAGGAAGGGGTCTAATGAAAAAGAAGTGAAGCATTTTTCAAAGTAGTGTGAATTTCATAAGCACAAATGCATTACAACAGGGCTGGCCTGCAGTTGAATGGTTAATCTCAGGGGCGCCAAGCGAAATTTGATCGAATCGAGATTATATCGATTGTGCTTCAATTTTTTTTTCAATTTCAATCCCTTTTTTGTTATAAAGCTCAAGGTACACACGCACGATTTGTATTGTTTTTTTTTTTTTTTTAATTCTTAGGTAAATTTTCTTAATTTTTCATCCGCAATTCATTACATTTTTTGAACCTTTTTGGGTTGTACATGAAAGCGCATTCTATGAACAACTTAATCAAGTGTTAAAAAGCAAAAGAAATTGTGCAGCACCTTATGATCATCAACATAAATAAATGCGCCCCTGAACTCGATTTTTTTTTTTTGACATATAAGACTAAAGATCAAGACCAAGTAAATTCGATGGACAAAGGATTTTTATTTTTGAGAAATTTATTGTTTGGGTTGCTAAATACTATGACAAATGCATTTTGAAAGTTCTACGATATTTAAATTAACTAAATAACTTCACTTCACCAACATTTATAATGAAGAAAGGACGTATTTTACTCGTGAAAAGAAGTTTTTCTTGACTCCGAGTAGAATCGTTTTTACACATTTTCACACAGCACTTCATTATCTAAATATTCTAGCGAAATTAGCGATGACTTCACTATTTAAATTTGTTTTATAAATTTAACTAAGAAAATTTCAAAATCACTTCTTTACAGCTCGGCAAAATGACAGCACAGGTAAAAGTTTGACAGCACAGGAACAAAATTTGACATCATCAGAAATTTTTATTGCTTCACTTACGTACACTGTACAGTGTACTTGTACCTAACACCAGTTCCTGTACTTCTTATTCAATGCAAAAAACAAAAACAAACAATAGCTAGCTGTCATTTGTGCTGACAATTTTAGTGCATCCACTAAGAGAATTCATTTTTAGGTTTGTTTCATTATAATTTTTTTGTCCGTCCAATTATCCGAAAAATTTCCATGTATTTAATTTTTCTGCTGCATATTTTTAAGATCAATTAAGCGAGTAATTCAACTAAGCGGGGTTCAATTAACCGTCTTAAAAGGCTTGCTACTAATACGGGAAATTTTCGAAGCCAATTTTTTCGATCAATTAAGCGGGATGTTCAATTAAGCGAGGTGCAACTAAGCGGGGATTACTGTATTTATTTTATTAGTTGTTTTAGGAAATACAGTATAAAAGCTTCTTTTGTGTGATCTTGCTATGGTTGAAATCAAAAATATTCGAGTTTTCGTTCACCTTTCGTAGCATTCTCGTAATTGTTTCATTACTGCCGTAGTCAGTTCTGTGATGAGCTTGATGGAATTGGGGAACCGATTTTAGAGAATGAAAGTTTACGTTGATACTCATTGCATCAAGAAGGGTTGAGGATTCTGTAGCACCAGATAAAATTTGGTGTACGAAAATAATGTCGGCAACATTACGACGTTTTTCTAGAGATTGCAGGTTTATAAGCCGCAACCGTTCTTGATACGGAGGTAAGTTGAAATTGTCAACCCACGAAAGTCCTCTTAAAGCGAAACGGAGGAATCTACGTTGTATTGCTTCAATTCTCTTTATATGCACTTGGTGATAAGGGGACCATACTTGGCTGGCGTATTCCAGTAGAGGCGTTACAAACGTGGTATAAAGAGATTTCGTAACGTAAGGATCCGAAAATTCCTTAGACCAACGTTTGACGAAACCTAAAGCGGAATTAGCTCTGTCTACTTTATTATAGTAGTGAGACCTAAAGTTAAGCTCGCTATCGCAAATAACACCTAGATCTCGGATAGTTGTTACTCTGTAAACAATACATTCGTTGATATAATAGTCGCGTGTTGGTGGACGAAAACGTTTACGGGAATATGTGATTGTTTGGCATTTGGAAACATTAAGTTCTAAATTGTTTTTTTGACACCAAACATAGAAATTGTTTAAATCGGGCTGCAGGGGTAAAGCATCATCGGGTGATGAAATCATTCTAAAGATTTTCATGTCATCTGCGTGCATTGAAACTTGGGAATTTTCAATCACAGATTCTACGTCGTTAATAGTTAGAATAAAAATAATAGTGCCTAGGTGACTACCTTGAGGGACTCCCGATTTCGCAGTAAATGGTTCTGATATTGAAGATCTAAATAAAACGCGATATTTACGGTCGGATAGGTATGATTCCATCCATTCAATGAAACCAGGAGGGAATCCAAGGGCCTTAAGCTTGAAAGATATAATACTGTGGGAGATTTTATCAAACGCCTTGCTTAAGTCCGTAGCAATAACATCATTTTCTTTTTTACTTTCTATTGAGTTCAACGCATAAGAAACAAATTCAGTTAAATTTGTGGTCGTTGATTTCCCTTTAAGGAACCCATGTTGTTTGGGCGTAAATAAAGATTTGCAATGAAAGTACATGGTGTCGAAGATAATACTCTCGAATAATTTTGGAATGCAAGATAATTTGGCAATTGGCCTGTAGTTAGAAATATCTGATTTACAGCCTTTCTTGTGAATAGGTATTATAAAAGAATCTTTCCACATAGATGGAAAAATTCTTTGAGAAAGAGATTTTTGAAAAAGAGTGGTAAGAGGCTGGGCCAAATTGACTACACACTTCTTTAATACAATTGCAGGTAAACCATCAGTCCCCGAAGAGAAATCATCTTTAAGTTTACTAATTTTGTTAACCACACCGTCAACAGTGATGTTGATCGATACCAATGACGTTTGGTTACAATTGTTCAAATAAGTGAAATAGTCAGCATCAGGTACAAAATTACTGTCGGAAAAATCAAGACCAACGAAATTAGCAAATAAAAATTAGCCAGGAATTTCAAAAATTGAACTATTAAACCTTGAATGTACTGCTATAAGTACCCCTTTAGCCTTCTCGACCATGAGATTCCGCTGAAAAATCAAACGAAAAAACCCAAACTTCTACCCACCTTTGCCATCACACACTGCAAATGGAGAAACTCGTCCAATTTCATCCTACAACCCCTTCAAAATCAATAGATACCAAGAGTATATCTCTAAATACATCTCAGCAGTCAAGGCCATGCGATCCGTTGACTTGCTTATCAAGGTGTCAAACTACACTAATGCCAACAAATTCATTAGTGCTAAAAATATAGACTCTATAGCGGTTAACATAACATCACATAAAACATCCAATTCTATACAAGGCAAAATTTTCTCTAGACAAATTATTAACATTCCTGAAAAAGACCTAAACAGAGCTCAAAGACCAACAAATAATTGATGTTAGGAAAATAATTGAAAAAGAAAATAATAAGTTGGTCCCAACTGGAGCTACAATAATAACCTTTGACAAAATACACAGACCTAAATACTAAATAATATTAGTTGGCTCAACTGTCAAGTTGATGAATACATCCAAAACCCAATTAAATGCATTTTGTGCAAAAAACTTGGGCACACGAAAAACATATGCACAAAACACGAAGGCTGCAAAAATTGTTGCACTCCTCCCCCTCACGAAGAGAGTCCAAGAAATTTCTGTATAAATTGCCAACAAGAAGACAATACGTCGTACGACCCTGCTTGTCCTTCTTTCCTAAAATACAAATCCATGAACAAAAAAACCCCGATCGTCGCTGCTCGGTAAGAGAATGTTGGCAAATTTACAATGACGACCCCGTCCTGCACCAACTTCCGACAACGAAAAAAAGACATGAACCCAGCACCACAATGGCAGCAAGAATAAGAGCAATTCAGTCAAACGCAATTCAGTAAACTAAACCACCGTTCAGATCTCCCAGAATGATTATTGAAAACAAAAAACGAACCCACAACATGAAACACCACAATTTCATCAAAAACCACAAGTTCATCAAAAAGAAGTGCCGAAAATAAGAACTTATACTCCTCCGCCACCAGCCAACCAAAACAACTCCGAAGCCATCAAGCCAACTACAAGCCGCACTTCTCCGCTCCACTGGAGCTTTGCGCTCATGTCCATCGGACGCCCTAAACGTTTTTTTACCTCTTACCAATAGACTTCCACATCAAATATTTAGTATCTTGCAGCGCGTTGAGGCTTATAGAATCGAATATTTGGATTTCTAAACCCTATGGTCATAGTAATATTACTAACCTCATCCCAGTGGACACATTTTCGAAAAAAAAAAACGATTACTGCACTCCTACGTGCACCTCAGTAAGGATTTTAAAGTTATCATTCCATCTCGAAAAGAATGGGATGATGATGATGATAACTTAATGACGAGAGGCAACACGACACAACTATTTTCACTGAAGGCTCAAAGATGGAGTATGGGTTGGCGGAGGAATTTTCTATGAGTCCTTAAATGTCTCCAGGTCTTTTCGGCTTTATGACTTTGCTAGTGTCTTTCAGGCTGACCTATTGGCTCTTCCACATCATCCTCCAAGAAAGTTCAACAATACCAAAGTGAGTAAGCGGGCATGAACATTGGACTCAGGGTCACTCTTATCTGGATTCCAGGTCATAGTGGCTTTTGAGGGCAATGAACGGGCTGACGAGCTGGCAAGGCAAGGATCAGCCCTTCATAGCTCACTCGCGGAAAGAGTCAACATTCCTCTTGGTGCTATGAAGGGCAAGATTTTCTCAAATTTCCTCGCTGTATCGAACCACAGAGAAGCCTAACCAACTGTATCATATCTAGAAGGATATGGCCTACGTACAATAAATCCCGAACTAATAAACTTATTTGCAGACCCAGGCAAGACATTAGCCAGGGTCGTTGCAACATGCACCGGATACTGGCCTGTTGGGGAACACGCATCTTAGCTGGGCATTCCCCACAATACTTTCTGTCGTAGTTGTGGCGACCAGCGAGAAAAGGAAACTGTTCTTCACTTCATGTGTAAGTATCCTGCCCTAGCCAAAACGAGAGCCAAATCATTATGAAAGTCCTTCTTCAATGAACTTATTGAGCTTTCCGAACTGAAGATCAATGATTTGATATCCTTTCTAAACGCAACAAAGTTGATTTGCGGCATATTTTAAACTAATTGTTTCAGATCCTCTTGAACTTGAGATTGCCAGCTACCGAACTCAAAACAAAACTCAGAATTTTATATAATCCCTCTGTTAATTTTATAGGTCCAGCGAGTTTCTATGGTATCAAAACAGCGCAACCCAAGGCTAATTGGGTCACCAAGCTAGACTACTCGTGGCCGCCATTTCTACTACTACTACTACTATGAAACATTTTCTAATCCTGCAATGGAATCTATAAGGGTTCTGTAAAAATAACCATAATCTTAAAATCTTGCTCTTTAAGAAACACATATAACATCAAATAACATTCAATATTTTAAACAAAACAATTATAAAAATTTTCACTACAACAAAGCTTATCAATACGCTTAAGCAAGTATTGGTTTACTCATAAAAAATCACATCCCGATCCCAGTAACCATTCGTTTCTTTCAAACGGTCCAAATTGAGGGAGAAACTCCATTATATATTACAAATCTTTATAAAGCTAGGAATACACGGTGAACATGTTGGTGTTATTTGTTGGGCAGCGCTTCGCCATACACGGACCAACATGTTTATAAACTTCATATTTTGTGTGTTTGTTGTGAAGGCGAGATGTGCGATACAAGTGCGGATAATAAATTGTCTGCATTGCGACGATATGTTAATGCAACGAAAATAACTACACAAATGACGAATTGTTGTCACACAACGCCTATACACAGCCAACATGTTAAGCCGCAAGTTCACCGTTCATAAAATATTTGATAAACCGTGGATTTGTTGGCTAACATGCCCATACACGAATAATTTTCAGCCCAACACCAACAAATCAGACCAATATGTTCACCGTGTATGCCTAGCTTAACGAATGAGATATTAGAATTACTGCTGACAATTAAATTAAATTTCTCGATTCTCTAACAACAATTATAGTTGTAAACTTTAACGCAGCCAGCCAACACACTTTGGGGATCACATAAAACAAACTTATTAGGATCGATCAGTGGCGGATTAAACGTTGAGGGCGCCATAGGCAAGCATCTCACTGGCGCCCCTATATAGAAATATCTCGTACTATAGTTTGACCTAAATCGCTGCATCGCTCCTAAAGAAAAGGCGTTGAAATAGGGGCCAAGGAAAAAGAGACTTAGTTAACATGAGATCTATTAGTATTGTCCGAAAGATCTTACGAATTGGGTTAATTAATGTTCTGCCGAACCGTAAATTTTGTAAACCAAGTTAACTCGAGTTGGTTCTCATGCAAACCGAGTGGCAGCTCGGTTCTCAAATCGGATTGCACCGAAAATCAATCGAAAAAGAACTTAAAAAGCAGAAAAATTAGGTTTTAAATCCGTTGAAATCTTTGCCATCCGCTGATGAACTTCGACCATTAGGTTATTTTGCCCCTTCAATAAGTAAATTCAATACCTACCTATTCAAAAACGCTTACAAAATTAGAGGAAAGCTAAGCCGATTTCCGAGTTGGCAAACCGAGTTGACTCTGTACTCTAAGAGGAATCACCACTTTAATAGTTCTCAAAAATCAAACATGTAAGAGGAATTGCTCAGGACCGATTTTTATTTCAACAAAAGTTGCAAGTGCAATTCGAGTTTACAAATTTCTTACTTTAACAACCACGTATGAATTCGCATTATTTGCCACTTGTAAGAATTACTGCGCCCGCGCTCCCCTTTGTTGCTGCGCCCCTAGGCACGTGCCTAGTTTGCCTTTAGGATAATATGCCACTGGGATCGATGTTTGAAGAATTCATAAATGATCGTGGTCTCGTTGTCTTAAAAAATGGATCGATAACATTATTTTTCACCCGAAATACTTTTACCACCATTGATGTTAGCATTTCATCCACAGTTTTGGCCAGAGCATGGGTAAGTTCATAAATGTCAACATGCAGCAGTACTGCAAGATTTGCGTTCATAAATTAAGATAAATTGTATTATGCGTGAAACAGATTAAACCAGCAACAGCACCAGCGCCGTCAACAGCAAACAGCACGCTGGCCAGCAAATATTTTCCAAACACATTGCCATCAGCACCAGCGACGTCATTTCATCTGTTTTGACATATCGTTCTCCTTGTTTTCATGTTTGTTTTATTTTTTGTTGTTTGGTGCCTCTGAATTTTGTAAATTGAAAGTTGTCAGCAATGGACCAGCAACAGCAAATTTAGGACTTTGACCAAACGTTGCTGTTGACGTTGCTGGTGCTGGTTTATTCTGTGTCGGACGATTAAAATACATGGGTTCTAAAACAATGGCCGCCGCTGTTGCTGGTGCTGTTGCTGTTGCTGGTTCAATCTGTTTCTCGCTTTATGTTTGCAGTATAGCAGTCAGGCAGTGCGTTCATAAAAACAAACTTACAGCTAAACTGCGATCAAGTCTGCAGTCGTTTTATTTCTGTTGCCGCTCTGCAGAAAATTGTCGGAACAAAATGAATAAGCAAAATAATTAAATTTTTGGCAAAAATAAAATATTTTTGTTGTTGATAATTTAAGATATAATACTTTTACTTCATAGATATGACTGTGGTGGCCAAAAATTCTGGTCAGATGCAGACGTTAAGCTGATAACAGTTCGTCTGGCGATGGAATGGCGATTTGCATCTGTTTTGTGGGGAAAATGTTTAACTGAAATAAAAACCGTTTTGCCCTTGTTTGCCCACAGTCAAGAGGACGTTCAAAAAAACAAACAAAGACCACATTCATAAGAATTAAAAATAAGGTTTGTCTTGGACGCTTCCAAAATTGATTCCATTGAAAACATTTAAAACTAGTCCTTATACAACATTTTTATTGGACATTTAAAAAAAAAAATTGTTAAGGCCGTGTGCGAATTCAGTTAAAAATGGGTTAAAAATTGACGTTTGGTTAAATTTTGACACTTCGCATTATTTGACTACCTGCTGAGCAGGTTAAAAAATGACAGTAGTGGTTAAAAATTCATCCATTTTTATTTTTTAACCACAATTCATCCAATTCGCACACGGTAGAGTTGCGCAAAACAGTTCCATGACCGGAACGAACATGGAACGGTTCTTTTGGTAGTCGGAACTAGTTCCTGGAACTAGTTCCGCGGAACTGTTAAGGTTCTGTAAATGCATAAAAACTTGAACATGGTAACATGAACTAATAAGCGAAAGGCAGAGTTGTTTTCTTGGTTGGTTTCTTTCAATCCACAAACCACAAACAAAAACCAACAAAATAATAACAAACAATCAAAGATACACTACACATACACAATATGCTTAATTGCTAATACCAATACGAATCAAATGCACATCATTTTTCATTTTCATCTTTCATGAACGAAATAAACTAGAATCCAAACCAGTTTTGTCTTTTAATGTTCATAGTTCCGACTCCGATCCAAAGGAACTATGTCATACGCGAGGAACTACGAACCTTCGGAACTATGAGTATTAACAGAGATATCAGACATCAGACCGATCAACGTTCATTTCGTTCTAGATCATATTAACAATACAAACACGCTTCAATCACGGTTGCCGTTTTAGCGACATTGTCGCTATATCTAGCGGAATTTTCAAAAGTTCAGCGACAAAAAATAATTTTTTGTAGCTAGATAATTCTAGCTACTTTTTCTAGCGACTTTTTGAAAAACAAAAAAAAAACATATTTTGTCTAGTAGAGCGCATATTCAGCATGATGTCAACAAAAACTTTTAACTCTATAATGTTCATCCAGAATCAGCTTTAATTACTAAATAAAAATTGTAACACCAACGAATTAGCCGAAATTTTGCTAACGCAAAATATTTTTTTAAATGCCGTTGAGGGAAATGAAGGTGAACACATTGATTTAATTTATGTAGATTTGAATTTTGTTAATTTTTGAATTAACCAACTAACGAGTACGATTTTCTTTTCACAACTATTTATTTTATGTATTTTTCTTATTTTTATAAAACTAGAAACAAGAGACTGAATTTGTTTGTTTTTAACTAACTGTAAAGTAAATGAGGAAATGTAATTATTTTCTCATTTTTGTTTTATTCCTGAAAATCTCTAATGGCTGATAAGGAGATAAGAGACTGAATTTATTTATTTTGTTGTTATTTTTCAGGAAAAAAATGTCAAAGAAAAGATTTTTTGTTTATTATTTTGCAATTTTTTCTAGCGACATCTAGCGACTTTTTTTCTCCGAATTTTAAGCCAATCTAGCGACTTTTATAGTTGTGTCTAGCTACTTTTTATTTCAGCTTGCGGCAACACTGGCTTCAATCCATCTTCAACCTACCTACACATGCTAATACAATGGTGGTTGGTTTGGTATTTCACATTCATTCGTTCCATTTGTGTGTGAATAGTGTTGGTGTATACCTACAAGCACAAGAGCGCGATTCTTTCCACTTTCATATCATACATATCCATATCCAGTCGGAACTATGAACTGCTCAACAAACATGTGTTTTGTTCTTTCTTTCCACTTTCATACCATATCCAGTCGGAACTATGAACGAACATGTTTAGTTCATGCTCTTTCCACTTTCATACCACATCCAGTCGGAACTATGAACGAACATGTTTAGTTCGTTCTCTTTCCATTTTCATACCATATCCAGTCGGAACTATGAACATGTTTAGTTCTTTCATGTCCATGTCCGGAACTATTTAGGTTCAGACTTCGGAACGAAAGGAAATGTCTCCGGGAGAGGAAATAGTTCCTGGAACTATACATGTCCGGAACGACTCATGTCTAGCACACGGCCTAAGAACCAAAAAAAAACTTCTATTTTTTTCATAGCCGTCTTCTTTATTTATTAAGAGTTTTTTGATATTGTAAAGCTGCCGCATTCTTGCAGCAGTTTTTCTGTTCATAAATGCATTGAACGAATTTTTTCGGCAGAGCATGAGCAACTAGGCTGCATTTATGAACTCACGGTATATCTAATAATGAGTAGGGACCAGAGATTAAAATGAGTCAAGTATTGTTTGTAAGTTTCGGATATTTACTCAAAAAAAACGAGTTTGAACAAACTGAGTCAACGCACAAACAAGTAATTTCGAGTCTTTTTATTTATGAGTAAAATTATTTACAAATCATCCCTCATTTCAAACGAGTTCAAACGAGTTTTTTTGGTTGAAAGTAAGATCGCTTGCAATCACCACTCAATTATTCATGGCGCTTGTAAGTAAATCGAAAAATATTGTTTGGTTTGTTTGAGATTTGTGTGCTGTGTGGAAATGTAGGTAATCTATGGCAAGGAGGTTTATTTTTATCGTTGATTTGTTTCATTCTCAAATTTTTGTATCGCTGTGTCGAATAAAATAGATAGGTACGAATAGAAATAAATAAATCCACATATTTTGATTATTTTGATTTTTTGTGATCGAAACACCATTGTAAAATATAAACAGGACCTTGTGTATGGGTTTCAAATTTTCAATATACATTAGGATTTCATGAGCAAATGAATCCGCGTTGTCAGTTGAATTTTCTCCAGCAAAAAAATTAATGATTATGGATTCGTAATATCTTCAAACAAGTTTACTGATTGAAAGTAAAATCGCTTACAATCACCACTCCATTATTCATGGCGCTTGTAAGTAAATCGAAAAAATAATGCTTGGTTTCTTTGAGATTTGTGTGCTGAGTGAAATCAAAGTAAAAAATTTCGAACAAAATAGAAATAAGGAAATCTACATATTTTGATTAAAAAGAAACGTTTGTAACATATATAATATTCAAAGTTTTATTTCATGATTTCATTTTCTTAGTACAGTCGACTCCGCTTAACTGAAACACCATTTTTGCAGAAAATTTGTTTCAGTTAAGCGGAGTTTTCAGTTAACCGAACTTCGGATAACTGAAACTTGTTTCAAATAAGCGGAGTTTTGTCAAACTGGAAATACTTCCATTTTTTTAAAAACAAAAATAAATAAAAAAAACAACAAAAGATAAAGTAAGTATACCTAACTTAGAGCCATTCTCTTCACTATTGCTCATCTTGTACGAAACTCTCAAGTTGACCAATTCTAGAGTTGAGAAAAACTTGAGACTTGAGAGTGAAGGGACAAGTTGAAAATCGTTTTCTTTTCTTCTTTAAATCTCAAATTTAGAGTTGAAATTCAAAAGTTTGATACTCAATTTTTTCAGAATTTCCCTGGAATATGTTTGAATTTGTTTCAACTTTAGATTTGAATTTATGTCAAATCAATTTTTACGTACCGGTGGAAATTGTTATTTGGAAACGTCCTTAGCTACGTGCAAGAACTTAACAGCGCGCACACTTTTTTCAATTCAAACGGTTCGGTCTGAATTCCATTTTCTGTAAATTCATTCTCAACTTAAAATTACCAGCATTTGACCAATTTGTCCCGAATAAGCTTAAAAGGCCAGAAAAGAAATAAACGATCGAAACAAGCATACCCCAAGACATTGCTTCTCTTCGAGAATGGATCGAAAAACAACCTTACCCGATAGCACAAACCCAAAGTGATTGAGAAAAACCAAAATCAGAAGTTCAGAATAAAAATCCTCAAGTTGAGTTCAACTTGTAGTGAAGAAAATGGTTTAAAATCGAGACTTATCTTATTCATGTTAAGTTAAAAAATTAAAAATTATTTGAGAAAAAAATAAATCGATTGTTGTGTGTTTGCTGTTTTGCAAATTATTAAAAGACATCTTCAAGATTCACCTATTTTATCAGAAACCTTGGAGTTTTCGGCAAAGAATTGTTTTAAAATGTGAAGAGAACTATACGCTCCCTTAAGTGGCATTCTTGGGCTCTACGATCTCTATTTCATGAGAGCAATCTTCAAAAAACAAACGACTGACACATTACATCACACCTTTGTTATAATCTTATAGCGTTTTTTTTTTGTGTTTTGATAATCCGGACTTGGAACTTTCCGATTCCAGATACCAAACGAACATGCAAACACATTTTTTTGCTTCTAAGGGTTGAATGGTTATGTATTTGTGAAACCTCATATGTGCGAGTGTGTGCATGTATGCGTGATTCTGTTTTCGATTCCGAATTCAAATTTGGAATCGTTTTTCTGTTCTATTCAGAACAAGAACTGTCATCTTGTGTCGAGTGAACGAATTCAGAGTCATTCGGAACAGTTCCGGACGACCACATAAAACGCTATTAATTATAATACTCGCACAGTCAGATATTCTGTTCTTTCATTGCTAACTGTTATCCACGGTGCTGATTTGAAAGTTACTTACGTAGATGACGCTAGTGTAGGTACTTCATGTGCGTACCATAATTTTGATATACAACACAATAACACAAAGAGAGAATGACAAGATATGTGTTGCGTTTGTTTTAAAACAATAGTCAACGATTGTGGCTTCGTTCAACTGTTTCACTTATGCGGAGTTGAATATGTGAGAAATGTTAATTTGAGGCAATCGATTTTGTTTCAGTTATACGGAGTTTGCAATTAAGCGGAGTTCAGCTAAGCGAAGCAGTTTTAGTGGGAAATGTTCAAAATGGCTCGGTTATAAATTTATTGTTTCAGGTAACCGAAGTTTTCAGTTAAACGGAGTTCAGTTAAGCGGAGTTGACTGTATTTAAAAATGTACTCATTGAAACAAAAAAACCCTTTTTTTATAAAAAAAAAGATGCGAAAAAACCAAAAATTATTACTGAAACTAATTCATTCATAGCTTGACCTCAAAATGTTCATTCATACCTCTTTTTTTGTTTTATTACTCTAATAACAAAAAGCCAACATCCCACCCTAGAAAAGGATTACATATTATCCAGAAAGTAGTAGGTAGCTTGGTTATAGGAAGGCCAGATATGTTATAAAAAGATTAACAATATTTAAAATATCTTAACAAAACTGCATTCTCTACCAACCGGAAGCAGGTATTCCCACGACATAGTCTTCGTCAATCACTATTTTCTATTTAGGTATACAAACCTAACCCACATTGAGGTATAGTATGCATTCATTAATAAATCCTTTCTTTAATTAATGTGAAAAATTATGTTTCCAGTGCGGATTATTATATTTATGAATGCAAATCCAGCCACCTAACTCATTTATTAATATTTCTATTCGTTAAATTACAACCCATACAAAGCCTGCATCTTTCTTTTTTTTCTTTGTAGAGAAAAAAAAATTGAAACATCCAATCAATTTTACCCGAAAACTCAAACATGTTTGAGTAAGTACAAGCAAGCGAATTGCTTGTGAATCAATTTGACTTGAAATGATCGAAAACGAAAAATATTTACGAGTTTCCTCTGCTTGCTTGGTTTGACTTACAAGCCTTTTTATTTATGAGTCAAATTATTCATAAATAAGGGTTGCAATCGAACGAGTATGAACAAGCACACAAGAAAAATTTTGATGTGTTCGAACTGTTCAAACATACTCATTTTAATCTCTGGTAGGGACACTCTTCCGCCACAAACAACCTGGCGGCCAATGGTCTGTGTTTGTATTAGTCTTTCCAGTAGGAAAGAATAATTCAAAAGGTTTAGAAAATTACGAAAGAAAGAAAGAGTTCACAACAAACATTACGAGCCCTGACACATTCGTTTTCTTGTAAACGATACATAAAATCCATAATGCTTTTTTAAAGAAGCGGCCAATGGTCTGTGTTTGTATTAGTGTTCTATTTTTTTTTCCTCACAATCTAAAAAGGAATGCAGTGACCACACGAATCTATTATAAGATCACTTTATTTTTCATTTCATTTTTTTACTTACAAAGATACAAAGAATGCAAAATATAAATATTTCACTCTAGAATATAATGTTAACTGATTTATGAGCTGTTATGACTTCGTAAGATATAATATTTTACCAGCTATGTGCATGGATACGCCATCAAAAACAGAGGAATATGCCGATCCCAATCTCGCTGGTTGTCGTCCACAACTTTGCAAAGATGTTCCTTCAGGGTTCGGTTGAATCGTTCGACCATGCCATCAGATTGTGGGTGGAGTGGTGTTGTTCTTGTCTTCTTGATGTGAAGAAGCCCACAAACTTCCTGGAATATGTTTGATTCAAAGTTCCTTCCCTGGTCGGAGTGCAGGCTTAATCGAACGCCGAATCTGCTCACCCAGTTGAACACAATTTGGTCTGCGACTGTTTTGGCTTCTTGATTCGGAATGGCCAGGCCACTTGCTGAAGTAATCCATGACGACCAGAATATAACAATTTCGATTATTTGTTTCCGGAAACGGACCCGCCACGTCTACTGCAATCCTTTCGAAGGGTGCTCCGACATTATACTGCTACATTTGGCTGTGATTCATTTTGTTCGGGCCTTTGATGGCAGCACAGGTATCGCATTTTCGGCACCACTTCTCGACATCTTCCCTTGCATGTACATGTAGCCAGTAGAATCGTTGTCGAACCTTTTCTAGCGTTTTGTTTACTCCTAGATGGCCTCCTGAAACTCCATCATGCATCTCTCGAAGAACGTCCATCATCTTCGATCTCGGTAAGACTAGCTGCATTACATAGGACTTTCCATCTGCTGATTCCCACTTACGTCGAAGGACACCCTCGCGGACATGAAGGGAGTCCCACTGTGCCTAATAAGCCTTCAGAGTTGGACTTCTGTCGGAGATATCAGCCCATTCTGGTTTTTCTTGTTTATACGGTCTCCGAGATAGTGCCTCTGCACTTGAGTCAAGCTTCTCCTTCCGATGTTGGATTCCATATTTGTTTTCCGGGTGGGAAACAACTTGGGAAGTAACGTTGATATTGGGCGTTCCTTGGCCGTTGGAAGTGCTTATGGTTTCACAGTGTTGGCAAGCGGTATCCCTTCATGGTAATCTGCACTGTCGTTGAAGATGCTTTCATTGACATAGCGAATACCAATGCTTCTGGGAGTGTTCGCTTTCCAGCAATTCGAATAGCCCGCTGGAGATTAATGTCAGCCACAGCTCTCACAAAGGCTTCAACAGCAAGTTGATCTCTTATCTCATTGCCAGCTGTTGGATGTGCTAGGTGAACCAAGCGCTCAATATCTGATTGAAGCTGTTGCAGAGTTTCACCCCTTTTCTGTATTCTATTGTTTAGCTGTACTCGGAAGACTTCTGTCACCACTCTTTTCTGCTGGGATGGTTTGTAGCAGTTCAGCAGCAGATCCTCTTAGAGCAAGCGTGAGAGCAATGCATTTGTCGCCATCGTTCCAGCTGTTTGTTAACGCTGCTGCTTCAAATTGTTTCTTATAGATTGACCATGGAATCTGACCATCAAAACTTGGAGGATTCACTTCTCTCTTTCTTGAGCACTGACCAGAAGGTTCTCGAGCTTTCATCTTTCGCACTTTTTCTAGTTCATTTGTGATGGTTTCGATTTGTTTGTCCATTTTCTCGACGCGCTCGTCGAGAGTATTGATTTTCTCTTCGAGGTCCACAAACCTGCCTTCTAAAAGGTTTCGCTGTTCGTCGAACCACTCTAGAATATTCTGCTGTTCTTGCTTTTGGTAACTTCTTTCGGCTTCTAGTTGTTTCAAGACATAATTTCTTTGAGTTTCTAGTTGTTTGAGAACATTTTCTTGCTCCTTCTTTTGCTCGTTTCTATTCTCTTCTTACTTTGCTAGAAAAAGAGACATCATGTTAGATATGGCATTTGCATTTATCTCTTCCACTTTTGCTTCCGATTCGAAAGCAAACGTATCTGGGTCTTCATTTTGCTGCTCCAGATATTCCTGTAGCCGTTTAAAAAGTTCGTTTTTTACTCCTGTCCCACTTAAGCCACGTTTGCTTAGTTCGGCCTTTAGCTCAGGGACAGTTAAGTCTTTCAAAACTTTACTCAATTTTTATTTTTAACTTCACTATTTCACATAAAATAATGTAATCACTGTTCACTGTTGTATTCTCATTAAGTTTTAATCCCACTTCTGACACCAATATAATATTCGGCTCGGTCCGACAATCAAAACTTATTCACTTTTTAAATAAAACACAAATTCACTTTATTCAAATCACTCACAAACTTATTTATTCAATACTTTCAATTATTACTTTCAAACACAGTGTCTTTACTTTATCTCAGTTCACAATCAACTGAATTTGCTTCGCCACCAAGGGGCTATTTATAGCCGTGTTTTACTGGGACCTTAGCTCAGCTTAGCAATAGGAATTACATGTCAAACAACAACAACCGAAAGCTGAGTAAAAATAAGTTAGGAATTTTAGTTAGGATTTCCTGAAGATAAGGTTTCAGCATTTCGACACTTGAGTTTTTCGTTGTGTTTTTCGTTTATCAAATGTCAAAACTTTTGAAGAAAATAGTTTTTCACCATAGCAACTCAATGTACAAAAATTGTTTCAGATAGGTCTCAAGATGGCGTTTGAAAGCTTTCGATATTTGAAAATAGTTTTTCACCATAGCAACTCAATGTAAAAAAAATTGCTTTCAGATAGGTGTAAAGATGGCGTTTGGAATATTTCGATTTTTGACATTCTGGTGAACGAAACTTAGTTCAAAACTGACTATAGCGTTTTATTAGAATTCCTATTGCTAAGCTAAGCTAAGTTCCCAATAAAACACAGCTTATATAACTGCAATAGATTCGAGAAACTACTATAGGTTCTTGTAGGAGCTGAATGTTCTCGATACTTAACGAAACGAGTTCTCCTCTTAAACACTAGATGTTGCCCCCATTTAAACTGTCCTACACAAGTGTTTACTACTACAAATAAACTTATTGCTACATACTTATTTCACTATAAAACGATATTAGAGTGATAGACATAAAGAGTGTATTTATGTACATTACATATAGACAGAGATACAGAGAGATAAAGATAGTGATAGAGATATATAAAGTGAATACACATTACGATATCTTCAAATATAAATCACGAAGCGTCAAGAATTAAAAAGATTTAAAAAAACAGCAGCAGCGCGATGTATCCCATCGACAAAAAACAATTAAAAAAAGTACACCTATTTGGTTCAGAAAAGAAATTGAAAAAAATATAAATATAAAAGCAAAGCCTGGAAAAATGTTCTCCGAAGTCCCTCAACACAAAACTGTATTATTTATAGAAGAATTTGTGCCCATGCTCGTCGGGACATGATTCAAGCAAAAAGGAAATCCTGTGAATATTTTATCAGAAAGGAGTCACCATTCAATGGATACGAAAACTTTATGGGGTAAAATAAGATCGTTACAAGGGAACAAAACTACAAACAACTTTAATTATAGCCGTGTTTTATTGGGAACTTAGCTTAGTTTAGTAATAGGAATTCGAATAAAACGATAGTCAGTTTTGAACAGAGTTTCGTTCACCAGAATGTCAAATATCGAAACATTCCAAACGCAATCTTTACACCTATCTGAAAGCAATTTTTTTTAATGAGTTTCTATGGGGAAAAACTATTTTCAAATATCGAAAGCTTTCAAACGCCATCTTGAGACTTATCTGAAAGCAATTTTTTTACCTTGAGTTGCTATGGTGAAAACTATTTTCCTCCAAAAGGTTTTGACCTTTGATAAACGAAAAACACAACGAAAAACTCAAGTGTCAAATTGCTGAAACCTTATCTTCAGGAAATTCCTAACTAAAATTCCTAGCTTATTTTTACTTAGCTTTTGGTTGTTGTTGTTTGACATGTAATTCCTATTGCTGAGCTGAGCTAAGTTCCCAATAAAACACAGCTTATATAAAATCTGGAAACATCGTTCACATAGATGCAGATATTATAGCTAACAACTTTGCAACCAAGTAGAAAGCCTATAGCGCAGACACCACATATTCGAGTGTATCTATGAACGAAAAGTTCTGGACCTGAAGGCTTGGAACTTGGAACAATAATGTTCATCAGAATTACACACCGGATGAAATTTAACTTTTGATTTTGGAAATCGAGGTTGGTTATGGTGTACAAACTATATACTACTATTAAAATTGATTAAATAATAATTAAGTAGTGTCCGTATCTAAGTGCTTAGATGCGTTGGCAGAACGTTGTGGGTTCGAGTCTTGCTCGTGCCCATAGTTTTTATTTCATCTTTCACTTGCACTGCCTCTTGCGAAGAACTGACAAAACTTCCAAAATTATCAATCTGTCATGAAAAAATGTGCACGACTCGGTCGTACAAACTTGCTCCTGTATTCCAAATTATAACTCATAAAAAAAAAATAAGATTCGTAAATAAAAATTTAAATTGAAATATGTACCTCAAAAAAGATTCTATCTGAAAAAAATGTATGTCATATAATTTTTTAAAAAATTGTATATTTTTCAAATTTTTTTTTTTAATCATCGGAGCGGTTTTTTTTTAATTAATTTTGTATATATAAAATTTTTCGAAAATGTCTTAAAATTAATTTGGGTATGCAGTATTCAAGAATATGTAACTATACATTTTCAGCCCTATTAATAAAAATACCCTATCCACTGGATAACACACGTTATACCTAGCACACGGATAGTGAAGTTATTCGTTTGCTAAATAAGTTAATTAATAAACATATTTTTTCCTCATTGTAACTATTCACTGAACAGCATGAAAATTGTACTAGATAATCTAGTTTTTTTTTTTAAGGATGAAGGTTAGTTGTCAATAAACCTAGCGGCATGATGGACGGATGGTCCATCTGAGTCGCAAAAGTCGCTATGACCGTTTTGGTCCGAAAATGTTGGAAAAGATAGCGTTTCATTGAATCTGAATTCGATGTCAGCTTTAAAAAAACCAAAAAGATTTAAAAGAGAAAGATCAGATGATCACTGCCACTCCTATGTACACGCTTAACTGGACACTATAACCAAGACGTTGTTGATGATGGCAACAGCCAACGAAGAAATCGTTGTTGTCGTTGCGTCGAATCGTCGGTATTCGTCCTATAGTCGAAGGGGACCATGAACATCATAAGGACTAAGGGCTTCTGCTGGGCTGGGTATAGTACAAAACATTGTTTGAGCCTGAGTCAAATTTGCACTCTCAGACACTATACTACTAGTACCAGACACCATTTTTCGTCGTCAGCATCATCATCATCATCATCATCTTTTGTTGAGAGTATAAAAACAGGGGATATTTTTAATGTAGTACACCGTTTTTTGCTTGCGCAGAGATTATAATTTTTTTTCTTGTGCTCCTATGTTATTTGATTGAAGATCGAGGTGGAGAAGCTTGGTATTTGGGTCTCAGAAGAATTCAGAACGAACCTCCATTGACGCAAAAGTAGATTTGTCAGTTTGTTTTGTCAAAGTAAGTAAATCACAACACAAAATTTCCTTAAATTGTTGTCAAATATTTAAAAGAAAAAAAGATATTCGTTCCTTATACACAAAAATCAATGAAATAAGTTATCCGTTTGCTAACAAGTGTCATTTAAGGCTAACACACGTTTATTAATAGGAACTCTAATTTGAAATACGAGTTAGTCTTGTGTTAGGGTTATTTTGTGTTTATTAATAGGGCTGTTTATAAGTAAATTTCGATTTTTAATATTGATCCGTTTTTATATTGATATTTTTTAAAAATTAAAAAAAAAATTGAAATATTTTTGAATACAAAATATTATTTGGACAATAGCCGTGTTTTTTTCATTACTCTGTAGCCAGTACAGGAAAATTTCCCTTGGCAAACAACAACAATTTGATTTTACAGTCGATAAAAAGAGCAGTAAAATAATGACAGATAAGCCGGAGATAGAACTTCATATTATTGAAATGTAGATGGCACTGATGGCGTTAAGAAGAATTATTTTGCTACGCGAATGTTGGCAATTTTGAAAATTATTTGTATTTGATTTCAATTTCATTCATACAAATGTGAAAAATTTCAAAATGGACTTCATTTTGGACATCGAAAAAAAAGCAAAAAATATCAACGGGAAATATTTCATGCTGGGTTGACTCACGGTAATGGACGGGACATGTCGCGTCGCCACCCAAGCAACTGTTTCGAAATTTAATAGTCACAATGCACCCATACTCAACAGAATAAAACAAGTTTTTCCAAAACGATGAACAAAAAGAAAATGTCGTCGTTCCACATTTTTGCTTGATTTTTCAACGCCCCAGAGAGCCAAATTAAATTAATTGCAATTTGTTGTATTTTCTTTCTTATTTTTACATTATGAAAGCAATTGAGAAATTATTTGGTTTTGGAAAACAAAAGTTTGACAAATTGGAAATTCAAAACTATACTTGAAAAAAATACAAATTGAATTTGACAGATAGAGTGAGTTGGAGCGTTTAGAGAAGTGAAAAAACACGCCTACTATATACTTACTTTCAAAAAAAAAAATTACTCTGATCAGACTTTTATTTATCGAGAAAATCTGATAACAAATAAACGGTTCTATGGGAGGTACCGTTTTGGAGCAATACAAAAATATTTTTTTACATAAAATACATCAATGTTTAAAAAAAAAAAATTCGAGGAAGTTAAAAAAAATCGTAGGAGCCGTTTTTGAGATAATTCAAACTTTTGTTTTTGGCCAAAAAAATCGTATGGTGGCTACCTTTTTGATTTTGATCTTGAAAAAAAAAATCAAAAAAACCACCCACGCGAATTCGCTTAAACCTCTAATTTTCAAGTTTGAAGTCAATCGGACCAGTGGTTAAGGCTGTAGGTGCGTTTACAGACAGACAGACAGACGGACGGAACCGCCGGACCCACTTTTTTTCGAATTCTCTATCATCGTAATATTATATGGTGCCGTGCAATAACGCCGAGCGAAATAACGCCGAATTCTGAAATTCGGCCTTATTTTACTTTACCAAAGTGAAATAACGCCGGATTTTAGCATTCGGCCTTATTTCACTTCGACAATGAGAAATAACGCCGAATACCAACTGAGAAATAAGGCCGAGAGGAGAAAACAAGGAAGCCGGTTTTATTTAACTTTTGGAAAGAGCATTTTAGCTGGACTTAACGCAAAATCAACTGTAGAACAAAATTTTCCGAGTATGGTAGGTCAGATTTTTTTATATTTTATGGAACAAAATGAAAAAAAAAATTAATTCACAAAATTTATTTGTACTTGTCAATAGGTGTGTTTTTTGCCAAAGCTATCCGTATCCGCAGTAGTAGAGTACATGTATTACAAATACAACACGGTACTGCCGATAAAAGTAGAAGTAGAATCATACTGCGGATAGAATTTAGAAAAATTCAATAATCGTCTTTAAAATGATAGCAGGGACCAACTTCTAAATACAAAAATTTAACAACTGCGGATGCGTTTTTTTTGGCAAAACCTACTGCACTGCGGATAGATTTGCCAAAAAAACACACCTAATATTATGTACAAACAATAAATGTTCATGATACAAAAACGAATAAATTATCTTAAATTCATATGAACACTTAAACTACAAATACAAAAGAAGTCTAACAAATTAATTGGACCACATTTATTAATTATTTGTCGACAAAATGGGCAGACCATTTCATTTTTTAAAACTGTTGCCGCTTCATTTCAATTATTCATTTTAAGTTCCTTTTTGTCACTATAATTTGAGGATGATGTCGATTTGGAACATTCAAGATCAATTCGGTTTACTAGCGAGCGCAGCGAGCGAAAAAATTTTTGCCCAAAAGAGAATCAATTTGGGGTGTGAAAACAAAAAAATTCGGGCGAATTTGTCGACAAAATGGGCAGAGCATTTTTTTATTTTTACACAGCCCTCAAAAAAAAAAACATGCGTTTTCAAAATCGAATTCATTTGTGGTAATTATATGGTTTTGAAAAAAACTGAAATACATATTTAGTTATTGATGTTGTAGAGGTACCTGCGTAGGTATTATTTAAATATACTAGTCAAAACATTTAAAGGAACACTTGAAAAAACTAAAAAATGGAGTGGACTTTTATAAGGCTGTATCTCAGTAGAAAAAAGTCGGATTGAAGTGAAATAAAAAGTTTTTTAAAGGTTATAATTTTTTCTTTTCAAATTATTTTGAGTTAAAAAATTACCGTTAGTCGTTTTTGCTTGAGCGTAAAAAATGTTCACTCAATTTCAAAATTGCAAAAAAAATAAACTTTGAGTTGTCATAAAATGAGCGGAAATTTTTTTTCAATCCAACCAGTCTAAGGTTCAATTTGAGAATTTGCTGGCTATAATTCACTGTTTAGTTCAGATCGATTTTTTTCTAATAAAAAAATGGGTTCACATGCAAAAACACAATTTTGACTTTGGACCCTAATAACTCTGCTAAATATTGACTTACAAAAAAATGACGCATTGTTGTTTTTTATGGATACGCACACAAGCCAAACCAAACTTTGACAAAACTCTTTACGAAAAAAAAACACCGATCGCAAAAGAACAACAACACAACGTTATTTATCAAATTGAATGCAACGGAAAAGAAGGGGAAAATTGCAATCTAATATACATCGGCACAACGAAGAGACAACTGGAGAAGAGAATAGCAGAACACAAAGCAGACGTAAAGAAGAGAAAGGGGACGACGGGACTATCACAGCATATGATCGAGAGTGGACACATACCAAACTTTGAAAACACCACCATACTTGACAAAGAAAGAAAAATAAACACAAGATTGACATTAGAGAGCTTACGTATACAGCAAAACTTGACGAGAACGATGAATACTAAAGAAGATAGGGACAATACCAGTGATCACTTATACCAAGATTGAAAACCTTGCTGTCAAAGTGACATTTGCCTACAAGCTGAGGGGCCAGGTTAGCTGAAACAGTATGCGTGTAATACAAACTTAAGGGGCCAGGTTAGCTGTAAGAGTATGCGTGTTTTTGTAATAAAGATACAGTTGCCTACATAATAAAACGCAAGTGAGCTGCAAGAGTATGTGTGCATGAAAAAAATAACTTTTGCGGTATTTGGAGGGTAAAACGTAGGTTGGTTTCCAATCTTGTTATAAAGTGATCACTGGACAATACAATTGTAAGCTACGCTCTTGCTTTACAAAAATAAATGATCTAGTCTGTGATAAACTGATAAACAAATCAGCTGTGTTATAGTCTCTACACTGTAAGAATTTTCTGTTAAATTAAAAAGTTTGTTTGTTTGTTTGTTAATTTATTCAATTTGTAATTAATTAATTTATTTATTTATTGTCTAGTTTCAATTTTGATCTATGTTACATAAACAAAAATAAGCTACCATATATATTTCAAAATGTAAGTTGAAAATTGTTAATTGTATATATGAAAATATTTATATATATATTTATTAAAATATAATTAAAGACACCCCTGAAGAAGTCGTGGAATATCGACGAAACGTCGGGAAAGATGAAATGAAGTAGTTTTATTTGCATCCGAAAACTTTTGACTAAAACAGCCCGCTTGCAAAGAAGCAAAATAAGAGTTATCATCAAAAAAATTAGTCACACAAAAAAATTACATAAAAACTACCGTTATTTTGTGGTTTTCAGTGAAACAACTAATCTGAGGCTTAATTATTAAAGCTCTTAAAATTTCCTTGATTTTGGTGAAAATTTCACATCAATACGATTAACCGTTTCTCTGTTTCGATCAATCAAACTTACGAAACACTTTTTTTTCAATTTTAAGGAAAGTTTATTTTTTGTCTTATTTTTCTGTTCTTTTGAATTTGTTTATTTTTTTTTATTTTTTTTATTTTTTTCATTATCATTATGACTTTGTGAAATTCGGACGACTTTTTTCTACTGAGATACCGCCTTTTAAAAATCCACTCCATTTTTGAGTTTTTACAAGTGTTCCTTTAATTGTTTTGACTAGTGTAGTTTTTAATTTCCATCAATACTGAAACTTTCACTTCATGTGACTTCGCTTAATTTAACTGAGCTTGAGACCAAGTATTTTTAAAATACCTACTTATGAAGTAGGAATATGTACATATTACATATTATTAATTTTTGATAAAATAATTTTTGTGAAAAGCAAAATTTTGTTTGGCAAATTTATTTCAAAACATGAGAAGGCAACCTATAAAACACTGTCTTTTTTATTATCAAGTATAGAAAACCTGACGATATGTTAAAAAAATTAAAACTGACAAAGTGAAATAACGCCGAATCAGCACTATTTCACTTTGTCATAGTGAAATAAGGCCGAATGCAAAAATTCGGCATTATTTCACATTATTAAAGTGAAATAAGGCCGAAATTCATTATCTCAACTTTTTTTTACGGATTCAATACTTGCCATATACCTATTCTATATGTCGCAAGTAAAAAGTGCTTCTTAACTTTGCCGTTTGGAATCGGTATTAGATTGTAGGTCCCCTTAATTCTTCACACGCACTCAGAGAATTGTTGATGAGAGTAAGGCACTTAGGCCTTGGCTCTTCAAGAGCTGTCACGCCAGCGCGTTATATTATATTTTATTGTATAAACGCCTCTCTTCGCTAGACCATTCATTTTGGAATGATATACAGGTGCTTTTGTTAATTTAATACCATTTAATACCATAGAAAAGTCATTTATTATTTTTGAATTGAAAGGGGGCCTATTGTCACTTACAATTTCACTCGGGAAACCGAATGTTCTAAATTACAATCTCAAATTCTCAATCCCTGACATAACTGATTTGCATCAGTTTTGATGTAGTTTTGTATTTCAATATATTTGCTGTATGAATAAAGTTAAATTAAAAATATATCTCTATCAAAATTATTAAAATCCAAATGAGTTCTTTGGAGGAAATTAACATTATGGTCATCTAGTATTAACTTATTTTGAAAAACGTTGGGTCATTTGACAATTTGGACATGTTTTCAAATATTGTTCAATACTTTTGTCAAAATTCTGCCTTTATACAAAGCTTCTTCCTACCATTTTCATTCTGACAATACCATCATGGTTAAAATTAATTATTTGCAAAATTTTATTTGGTAATGAGACACGAATAACTATTCTGCCACGATCGTAAAGACATCCACCATCTATAGAAAGATCTCCTTAAGAGGTCAGTTATAGCTAACATTGGTTTTCATCATTGAAACACATCATTGGAATTTTTCAATTCCAAAACGTTACCACTTATATACTTCAAACCATTTTGATAGGTTTCATCTTCTTCTGTATATAATTTTAATCCATCTATATTGACTGGGCTATCAATACCTATATTCAAAATACCAATAAAGGGTCCGCCATCTAACGTTTTTTTTTAAACTAGTGCTTATTTCTTGAATGGTAACACTTAGCTCATGTCTGATTTGACAGGTAATTAGTTTTATCCTTCCGCTGAACCAATATGGTGTATACACTTGAACAACGCTGGGAAATGTTACGAAATTACTTTGAAAATCATGGTAATGTTGCAGAATGTGTGCAAAAATTGTGTACGGATTTTGGAAGAAGAGAAGCACCGTTAGCTCCGTATATTCTTATGAAAAAAGTGAAATAAACTGGCATCCTCATCGATAAACCAAAGCCTGAAAAGCCATAAACAGTGCGTACACCCGAGAATATTGCTGCTGTGGCAGAAAGTCTGTGTGAAGCGCCATCAACATCAATTCACCGTCGTTCTCAACAATTGAACATTTCGGAGACATCATTGAGACGCATTTTGCATAAAGACCTTGGTGTGACGCCATACAAAGTCCAATTGGTTCAGGAGTTGAAGCCAACTGACCATCCAATGCGTTTTCGCTTCGCTAAGTGGGCCTGCGATCGACTTAGAGAAAATGCCGATTTCAACAAAAAAAAATCATCTTTTCAGATGAAGCTCATTTTCATCTTGGAGGGTATGTAAACAAGCAAAATTGACGCATTTGGGGCACAAAAACCCGCACGCATACATTGAAAAACCGATACACTCAAAACGAGTCACTGTTTGGTGTGGATTTTGGTCCAGAGGCATAATTGGTCCATTTTTCTTCGAAAATGATCAAGGAGTGGCCGTACAGTCAATGGCGATCGTTATCGGGCCATGTTGAATGAATTTTCGCTCACAAAAATTGAAGAGGAGGATATTGGCAACATTTGGTTTCAACAGGACGGCGGCGGCCGGCGCGGCGCTACGTGCCGCACAGCCGAAGCTGCCGTAAAAGATAAGAGTGTTACGTTGACAAGCCAGAGACAATTGACGTTTTAAAAGACAATATTCGTCAAGCCATTGGTGAAATCGATAATGTGCTTAAAAATTGGTCCGATCGTGCAGGCTACTGCATGGCCAGCCGAGGCAGCCATTTGAATGAAATTATGTTCCATTATTAACCGGAAGGATTGTACTTTCAAATGAAAAAAGAAAGTCAGTAGTTTTTTTTATAGCATTTTCAAAAAAAAAGTTATTTGGCGGACCCTTTATAATTAATTCCAGTATTATCCGGTAAGGGCAAAAGAGACATTGCATCTGCGGGACAATTTTGATTTGAAGGACGAAATTTGAGATCATAGTCGTATATTGATAACTCTAAAGGCCATCTACGTAACCTAGATACGGAAATACTTGATGTTCCTTTTTTGGACTAAATATCGAGCCCTTACCGCCAAATTATCGTAAGCGACAAAACCCAATTTTTTTATTAAACTTATTTTAAAACAAAGATTCTCTAGTAAATTAGAATTTTAAGTACTTTACCCATTTTTAAACATTCAGATATTATTATTTTTAAACAGAAAAAAACACAAACAAATAATAAATGTTATTTATTGCGCTTACAAAGCTGAGAAAAACGCATTTTCGAAGTGTCGCTTACGATAATTTGGCGGTAAGGGCTCGATATTTTCTTAAACGCTTGACTATCCGTACACAATTTATATTTATGACCATAAATATATCTTTACAAAGAAGGCAAAGTGGCTTAAGTTGATTTTAAGCATTTTTCAGGAGAGGGATTTAAACTAAAAAAATTATTTGAAAAAAAACTGTTGCGGTTAGGAAGCTGAATTTGTAATCATAAATCAATTGCTTTTTCCTCTTTTTTATGGTATTCAAGAATTAAAAAAATATATTTGAAATCAAATAGATATAGACCAATTAGATTTAAGCCTTTTCGCCTTTTTTTCTTCTGTCATTAATATTGACTTAAGTCATTTAAGACTGTTTTCCAAATTGTGTTTTAGTTTTCACTTGAACCTGTGTATACACTATGCATAAGCCTTTATTCATTTTCCATATTTGATATTGAAAAAAACATAGGAAAAAGAATTTCAGCAAAAATGAAAAATGTATAAAAAAAACACGTATACACCCGAGTGTACATTTTCATTGCAACCGTAGAAATAAGAAATCTATTTATATTTATATAAAAATGCATGTATGTTTGTTTGTGTTTATGTCCGGTATGGACTTTTAAAGAACCTAACAGATATTTATGAAATGTTCACGGTAAATATAGTAATGATAGTATGTAGCTTTATTTTATTTATTTAGAAGCTTTATTGAAATTTCAATCATTTAACATGGTATGAAAAATAAAATATACAGAAAATTAAAAAGTCATACAAAATCAATCAAGTGGCATAGAAGAAACAAGTCTATTCATTACTCCAAAATCATCTCATCTTCCTCTTTTTCCGTTACGTCGGGATGATAGTCAGGTGTAGATTCCGTGTTAAGAGTCTTATAACAATCATGGAATTGCTTATCGATCAATAGAAGAAGGCTCATCAGATCCTCTTTTTTTCTCATCACTAGTTTTATTAGGACTTTCATAAAGCGGTTCCAAGTGTTCCAATGTTAATTGGTAACATCCTCGCTTTCTTATACTTAATGTATTAAAGGGTACGTTTTTGTCAAATGTATGTTTATATTATAATAAATAATGAAAGTTGCATCAGATAAAAAACGAAGCCATTTTATATTCTTCCAATCAACTTTATTATTGTCTTCATCAACCTTTCAGAATGTGGATTTGTTTTTGAGGATCGATGCAAAGTTCAGCGAAACTGCGACGATTGGAAACTGAAAATAAATGTCCAAAAGTCGGAGACAATTCTGTTCCGGACTCCGTTGGCTAAAGCCTCGCGAGATACGTGTAAGAATTGGCGCAAGATGGTCATTGTTGGCCCGCACGGACAGGCATTGACGAGCAAAAGTGTAGTGAAGTACCTCGGTATCTGGTTGGACCAGTATCTGTATTTCGACAGACTTATAGATGCTGCTCTGACTGAGGCCAGAGGAGCCTTCGCTCTGACGAAACGGCTGTTTTACAGCAGTCGGCTGGACCCCAGAGTGAAGGTAATTTGCTACATGGCCCTCATACGGCCAATGATTGTTTATGGTTGTCCAGTGTGGTTCAACATTGCCCCTTCCCAAATGGAGAAGTTTCGGGTGTTCGAGAGGCAGTGTCTTCGGCGCTGTCTCGGTTGGTATCGGACACCGGAATCTTCTTACCTGCATTATTATTCAAACGAGGTTCTATACAAAGGGGCTCGAACCAATAGAATTGGCAATTTCGTGATAAAACTTGTTCGGGGCCATATTGCGAGAGCTATGACTTCGACCAACAATTTGATTTTCGGGCCGTTCTATCCGAACGACAACTACTTCGACAATGCACGCTTGAGCGGCTTCATCCCACCAGAGGCATTCCTCTATTTAGACCAGTGCGGCATGATACAGGATAGATTGGCAGTACCGCTTATCTACCATGTCAGGCGAAGAACCGTAGACCGGCGGCTTCTGTATGAACGAGGCATCCTCGCTCGTGATGGAGCGGAGCTACTTCGGTTCAGTAGGGCTGTGTCCGAAAAGGACCGCATTGATAGGGTGAAGCAGGAGAACCAGTTTTGGTGGCTTCAAACTGAATCTGACAATGGGTAATCCGGGGTGGGGTATTTTTGCCTTGGCCAGCTTACATACTTGTTTTAGTCTTAGGTTTTAGGTTTAAGTAGAGTAGGTGGTATGGTGGCACTAAAAAAATACATAAAAAAAAAATAAAATAAAAATAAAAAAAAAACACAAAAAAAACCAACAAATAAATGAATATAGAACAAAAAAAAAAAAAAGATATTGAAAATAAAAAAAAGACAGTTACAAACTGCAACAGGAGAACATAAAAGGACATAGTTGTTTTGCCGCTGTGGTTGTTCTAGTTTTAAGTAGTTTGTAGGTAGATTAGGTATTTTTAAGTTTTATTTTAAGGACTTTAGCATGTGAGTGAACACCCAAAAAAAAGATAAAGGCTTTAGTATTTTAAATTTTCTAATAATAAAAAAAAAAAATAGAAAAAAAAATAAAACAAACTTAGTTCGTAGGCCGAAAGGCATTAACTTTAAGAATCATGAATTACTTAGAGCGCCCGATCAGGGCCAGTAAGTTATATATAAGTAGAATTAATTAGGCTAGTTTCCCATTTTTGTCTAGCATGTAAGTAGATTTAAGTTTAAATGAATAAAAAAATGAATTTCAAAAACAAAAAAACAAAAAAATCGATGCAAAGTTTAAACATTTTGCTTGGGACATCTTGCCAGATGAATTTTAGAGCTAAGCGGGACAAATCACAAAATATTCCAAAAATCCCGGGATTTCGAAAGTGTTCCCGGGACAAAATAAAAAATCAATTTTTTCCATTAATAAACAATTTTATTACATAACTACGTATATAATAATTTTTATGTGAATACGTTGTATTTACAATTTATGAATAAAAATAAATAAATCAAAACAGTCTCTTCAGTTCAGTTCAGTTCAATTTTTGAAAATAAAGTTTAAAAATAAAATTATCTACTCACAATTAGTAGTATATTATTTAAATGAACTCTTAGCATTATTTACTATTTTTTACATAGTTTTTACAATATTTACAATATTTTTTTTTATTTTATTTAATGTCGAGTGTCGGTCGACTTGACTTGCACTGGTATTCAGCAGAACAGAAGAAAAAGGAAAAACTGATAATATGAAAAACAATAGCTGATCCTGCTTAAGTAGAAGAGAGAAAAGAATAAAAAAGCTTACATCGGTTTCATTCTGGTGCTCTATTCCACTTCCAAACAACATTTGTATTTGTACAATTTGACATAAGGTATGTTCAGCGACACTGTTCTGCACACTTTGGAACAGTTTGGAACAGAAAAGTACAGCTTTTTGGTGTTCATTGACACATTTGCTGTTCCAAACTGTTCTGATTTGGTGTTCATTGAGTCTGTCTAGAACAGTTTGGAACAGTTTAGGACAGGATTTTCTGTTCCATCTTTTTAGGTTGAACACATTTTGTATTCTAAACTGTTCCAAACTGTTCTGACATTTCATTATATGTGCTGTACTTTGCTGTGCTATGCTGTACTGTCCTGTCTTTTTTCTCGCTGAACAAAGCTATAGTTGAAAGTGACGTTTAACGAAATAAGGTTTGTTCGATTACATTCAATCAAGAAAATTCGTAAAGGTAGAGCCGCAATGAAAAAGTAAATTTTCTTGTAGTTATTGGTTGCTCACATAGAGTTTTCACGGGAATTTGCTTGTCCCGGCGGGACGGTTGAAAAAATGTTAAAAAACCGGGACGTCCTGGGAAAATCGGGACATTTGGCAACGCTAGCACATCTCATTAACAAATTTTTTTTTTGTTCCAACCCCTCTTATAAATTGATACCAGTCTCTTGGGTGGTGAATTTTGAAGGATGTTTTTTTTTCTTTTTTCTTTCGATGATGGAATGATCAACGTCACATTCCATATGAGTGTGACCAGGAATCAAAAATTTGGAATACCTTCATGCCATATATAGCAGTGGGGTGTACTATTTATACAGTCATGTCAGTCAAATTATACGTATACAATTGTCTCTTGTAGAAAGAGACAGAACTTTGCAAAAAAGAAGTTGGAAGACACTGTTAAAGGTCAAAAGTAAAAACTCTCAAACCATCTACATTTTTTGCTCTATCAATGTCCATTCTTTTCGAATCATAAGCAGCATCAGTATCTAAATGGTGTAGCTTTTGTTCCAATTCTACAGCAGCAAGATCATCTCCAATAGCTACTGCTTTTTGTACATGTGTCTGCCTTGGGCTTTTTAAATTTTGTGTTGAGGCTTTTAAAAATTTCGGAGTATTTAGTTATCGAAACCGGAAATTGAAAACGGTAGTGAAATGTTAAGCAAGAATAAAGTTCAAAGGTAAATGTTGAAGTATGAACATTGCAATGCTTTATTAAAGTTTTCAACATTATTAATTCTGTTTTTCAGCTTAAACAAAGTTTACAGTAGGTACATACAACATACCTAAGGAAGGGGCTTTCAAAAACGTCCTAACTGAATCCATCAAAAAATCACTTGCAGACTTTGGTGTTGAGGATTACATCAAAAGGTGGATAATATCCATGCTAAGTAATAGGAGGATTCAATCAAAGTTAGGATATTCAATGTTTACCAAATATGCCAACAGAGGAACACCCCAAGGAGGTGTACTGTCTCCTCTTTTATGGCTTCTGGTCATGAACGACATTCTTGAGAAACTCGAGAGTAGTGGAGTGAAAGCGGTTGCGTACGCCGATGATTTGGTTATTCTAGTTTCAAGAAAATTTCCAAGCGTGATTAGCGAAATCACTAATACGGCTTTGAAAAAAGTAAGCACCTGGACTGCGAGCTGTGGACTAGGCGTTAACAACAACAAAACCGAGCTGATGCTTTCCACCACCAAAATCAAAGTACCACCACTCACTCCACCTCGGTTAAACGATCAACCATTAACACTGTCTTCCAGTGCCAAATATCTGGGCGTAATACTAGACACCAAATTAACCTGGAAGCTCAACATCGAAGAACGGGTGAGAAAGGCGTGCGTGGCCTTCTACGCCTGTAACAAAACCTTTGGTAAAAAGTGGGGCCTCCAGTCAAAAGGATCAAGTGGACGTACACAGCGGTTGTTAGACCGATACTTGTTTACGGATCCATTGTGTGGTGGCCCGCTCTCAGCAAAGCTTACACATTAAACAAGCAGCTTACAAAGGTGCAGAGATGTGCTTGCGTAGGGATATCAGGGGCAATCAGGTCCTGCCCAACAGATGCACTTAACGTCATCCGGGAGCTCCTTCCGATTGACCTCTTTATTTAATATCAGGTATCCTGCAGTATCTTGAGGCTCAAAGAAAAAGGCTGCTGGAAAACCAGGTCCTACGGGCACTGCAACCAAACCAGCCTTATACCATCAGACATCCTATCTACAAGCACCGATTACTGCATCCCTACCCTAGACACCTCAAAGAAGTTTAGAGTCTTGTTCCCGTCAAGAACCGACTGGGAAGAAGGCGTTGTGACGGAAGATTTCGACACAACTATCTTCACGGATGGTTCAAAGATGGAATGCGGTGTAGGTGCAGGTGTCTTCTGCGAATCTCTTAAGATTTCAAAATCCTATAGGCTTCCCTATTTTGCTAGTGTATTCCAGGCAGAATTGTTAGCGATAAGGGAAGCCTGTATAGCCCTTAAAAATATCTGACAGAACCAAAATGTAGCTATACTAACAGACAGTCAGGCAGCTATTAAAGCCATTGATTCAGCTTTATCATCCTCTTAACTGGTCCAGCAATGCAAAGAGGCCCTCAAGAAACTTAATTTGAGCGTCACTCTAATCTAGATACCGGGCCATAGGGGCTATGAGGGAAATGAGAAGGCAGATGAGCTAGCTAGGCAAGGATCAGCCCTTCACAACTCACTGGCAGTGAGAGTATATGCTCCTCTTGGAGTTGTAAAGGGCTATATCCTGACCAAATATACATCAAAAGCAAATCATAGGTGGAATAGTTTAACGAGTTGCGTTGTATCCAGGAAAATCTGGCCTACACGGAAGTGGGACAGCCATTTCTACCTAACTACCTAGATACATACCGATTCCCATAACTCAATTTTACTTACAATCAATTTTATATTCAACACACATTGTCAAAAATGTAACCTCGCCTTAGAATAAAGCATTATTAGAATCAGTGGCGTAGATAGCTTTTCGCTATGGGAGGGGATGGATCTACTTCGCTCATTTTTACTTCCGACATCTATACTAATATATAAAGTTTGTTTGTTTTGTTTGAACGCGCTTATCTCAGAAACTACTGGTTCGAATTATAATTGAGTTGGATAGTCCATTCTCCAAAATTCGAGGAATCTTAGGCTTCATAACAAATTAGTCTACGGCCAATAGGAGCGAAGAATCAGTGGAAAATGTGGAAAAAACGGAAAGATCTCAGAAACTGCTAAATCAAATTGAAAAACTCTTTTTTTTGTGGAGAATAGTCCATTTATCGAGGAAGGCTTTAAGCTATACAAAGTTACGCTGCGAATAATAAGAGCAAAGCTTCAGTGAAAAGTCTTACTAAAGCGGGGAAAATAATACATATTTAAAGGCTTCGAGTTAAGAAGAATTTTGACTTAGGGAGAGTCGACTAATATACAATTTTAAAATAACTTTGCAACCAAATTCATGCGCATCATGCACAAGTCAAGACGCACCTCTGGCCGAAGCACGAAGGAGAGACGGACGAAGTCACGGGCAACTACTACAGGGTGCGGCACGAAAACTTGCTGATTTGTTTTTGGCGCCAAGCGGGGGGGAGTGGTCGGATGTTGGTGGAGAGTGTCTCATTTTTTAGGGGACTTCCTGAAGTTTCATCTGCACCGCAGTCAGTCGACATCATGCATTGGACAAAAGAGCAACGCGCATTTGCCTGCGAGGCTTACTTTTCCAACAGTCGTTCCATAATTTCCACTCAACGTGGAACAAAATCGCGTTCACGAAGCTCCTGCACCAAAGCCAATTTGTAAGGATGGAAATGAAGATCCTGGTGGAGAATTCGTCTCACAGTGCGATCAGATATGCCCAAAGCAACTGCATGTTTGCGCGCCGAACGCCGGGGAGATCGCAAGACAGAAACTCTCACCCTCTCAATGTTTTCCTCTGTTTGATCCTCCGGTGTGCTGGATGGGATTTCGTCACGTTTCCGCTCTCCCTGAATGTTTTCACCCACGAAACAATCAACTGCCGGCCAGGAACGCGACCTGCGGGATGGATGTTGAAGCGAGTACGGAAAGCACGTTGAGTTGAAATTAGACTGTTGGAAAAGTAAGCCTCGCAGGCAAATGTGCGTTGCTCTTTCGTCCAATGCATGATGTCGACTGACTGCGGCGTAGATGAAACTTCAGGAAGTCCTCTAAAAAATGAGACACTCTCCACCCACATCCGACCACTCCCCCCCGCTTGGCGCCAAAAACAAATCAGCAAGTTTTCGTGCCGCACCCTGTAGTATAGAATATATGAAAAGTTTTGGATGTTTGTCTGTCTTTCTGTAAAAGTGTAAACGCACCCAGCCTTAACCACTGGTCCGATTGACTTAAAACTTGAAAATTGAGTTCTCAGCGAATTCGCGTTGGTCTTCTTTTTATTTTATTATTTTTTTTTTTTTAAGATCAAAATTTAGGGAAGCCACCAAACAATTTTTTTTTGCCAAAAACCAAAAGTATCAATTTTCTCAAAATTTTTTTTTTAAACTTCGTCCAAAACGCTAATGGGTAATAGCACATTTTGCTTTCTGGTTTAAATGAATTTGTGTGAGTTATCGTTACCGTTAGGATTCGAGTTAACTTCACCGCAGTTATGCAAACATTTGTGTTCGTGTGGATGAGTGTGTTGCGTGTTTGGGGCGGTTTCTTACACCCAATTAACAATGTGACATACGGTGAGAAGAAATCTAAATAACTTTAAATTTTTGTGTCGGTGTGGGCTTTTGATGTGGAAAGCTGGATTTAAGCTCTTTTTCTTGCACGTTTACCTATTTTCAATTGTTGAGAGACGTTAAAATATACTTTTTAAAAATCGATATAAAAAAGAAATTCAAAAAATTAGGTGATTTGCAAAAGTAATAATTTCTTTCAGATGAAGAGTAGACTTTGTGTTTTCCCCGTAGACTGTAGGTATAGAATGTACTATGCGTTTCTTTAACTTATTTGGCATGACTGGTTATGTTGAACAATTATTTATGAATCCCAATGGGGGGGATATATCCCCCTGATCCCCCCACTGATTAGAATAAGATACATACCGTTGGATAATACACTTCTTGTTGGTTAAGGATTCGATTTGTTATAGCTTTAAAGGAGTCATTTTAGTTCTTTCCATATTTTTCCTTACTTTTCACTTTCACAAATACTTAAAATTAACACCAAATTTTCTTTTAAATGTTTATAATCAAATAAAAAACAATTAGAACGTATTTCTTTTTTAAATAATACACATTCACAATACTTAATAACACTTTTGTTGAAAATAATAATAACACTTCAACTTTCTAACACGACTTTAACTTCAAGGATCACGAAACGAAATGAAAAATAATGTGGCTTATGTCAAGAATAGCCAATTTTCCCATTTAATGATTATTAAAGTTCAGGTTACTTTGATCTAAGTAAAACGACTTAGTTGAATTCAAAATTCCTATTTTTTAAAGGATTGGATAGGTAAAGTGACTTATATCCGATAATTCAATGTTCAAAAACAAAAAAATACACAATAATTTTTTTGTTCAGTTTGTAAAAGTGGCTTTAGTACAAATAAGTCTAAATATTGTTTTAAATATGTTTTGGAAAAAAGGCTTCTGTCGATAAAAATCAGAATTGCAAAAGAGAAAAATGGCTTGAGTACTCATAAGGTTTTGTACAGACGAATGTTTTAATTAATTTTGGAATTTCTAACTTTTGAAACTTTTTTAAAAACGGCTTATTTAAACATAAGACGAAAAATAAGAAAACTGTGTTATGGCCCTACAATTAAGACGCTTTTCCATATGCATCTTAATAAGTTTTAATGAAATAAGCCGTTTTGACATCCACAAGAAACGACTTCTAGATGGAATAAAAATACGTCGATATGACAGAAAAAAAGCTTATTTTTAAATTAACATAATAATAAAAAAAAAAAACGTTTTCGACTTAAGTAGACTTAAGTCACTTTGCCTTGTGAGTAAAGACAACAAAAGCAAAAGAGTATGTCGTATGATTCGGGGGATAGAAGCAGATATTAATCTTGTGGATTGTGGTTGATGCGTATCCAATTTTTTATAAGGAATATACTGTTTTTAATAAATCCCACGCCTCTTTCCCCCCCCCAGATACCGCACGACACTGGGGTCCATTTTCACCGAGTACGATTACAATTACGGTTGCTAGTCGTATCGGCACTTTATTTGAAATTATTTGAAATAAATAAAATAATTAAAAAAAAAGTGATGGCGACACGAATAGGTACCAGGAAGACAAGAGTTTGGGACTGCTTAATACAAGCAGGTAAAACAGGATTCCTTTTGGATTAAGAGATAAAGTTAAAGAAGAAGAATAAAGGTGAGAGGTCAATCAGGTTGTACATGAATTGCAAAAGGACTTTGATTTGTAGAGATGGAGCACACTGTGATTCCCAGAATTGACGATGTTTGGCTGGGTTGGCTGTTTAGAAGGTTTTTTGCAAGTTAGACTTGACGGGTGCATATTTGCAAGTACCTGTAACGGAAAGATCAAAGGAATTGATTACAGTCAACACAGACATTGGATTGTTTAACTTTACAAGACTTATTTTTGGACAAAAATGACATTTTGAAGGGACATGACATGGTTTATATTTAATTTTATGATATACTGGTAGTCGGAAAGGATAGAGCAGATTACTTTCAAAATCTGTTGTCTTGTTGGATAGGCTTCTTGAGTTTAATGTAAGAATAAAGCTAAGCAAATGTGAGTTTTTAAAAGTAAGCGTTGAGTACTTAGGCTTTAGTTTTGACTCACAAGGCATTAAACCAAGTAAAGGCTAGAAAGAGGCAGTATTAAAAGCACCTGAACCCGTTAATAAAACCCAATTAAAACGGTACATGGGGATGATCAATTACTAAAGCAAGTGTTTATTCAAATTTATCCGACGAACTTGCAGTTTTGCGTGAGTTGACTTCGATTAACAAACCTTGCAGTTGGAATGAAGATCATTAAATCGCGTTTGAAAAAAGTAAGGATTTAGTTTTGGCAATTTATGTTTAATTTAATTGAGTGGGTGAGAAGCAAAACTCGTTACATCCACTTTTCTGAAAAATAGAGATTTAAATGCAGATTTTAAGGGTTTGCAAAATTGATTCCACCGAAATCTTAATTTTGTAGCATAACGTTTGGTTTCAAAATTAGCCATATGCACTTGACGTTCGCAACAAAACTTTTCATATCCATCGCGGAAAGACTATTGTTTTCAAAACTGTCTACATCCACGTCAAAGCGCTGCAAAACTGTTCATATCCATCGTAGAAGGTTATTGTTTTATTGTTTACCGTTGTGCTCAAACAAAATTACCTTCGTTTGGTAGTGAATTGTTTAATTAGATCGATTTAAGATAATGGACAGTTATCATTCTTTCCCAATTTTGTCCAAAGGAAAAGGAAAAAACACATTTGCAGCGCAAAACTCGTAATATCCAAGTTAAATCTTTAAATAACTTCTAAAGGAGCATATGGACCCAAAAATCTTTAAAGAGAAATCATAATAAATTCTTTAAGTACCCTTTCTAAGCCGTAATAAGTTCTTTCCGTTTTAACACAAAACGCATTTTTTGGATTAAGCTAGTTTTAGTTTTCACTCACTCATATGTAATGTTTACATTTTTTTTTCTTTGGTTGGTTTAACATTGGTTTTATTATCTGCAATTGCAATAGAAACAAACGCTGAAGGTAACAACTGCAATTGCAAAGCAGATCATTCTTACCGTGAGCAAAATTAATTTGAAAAATTATTAAAAAGCTTCATGAAGCAACCACCAAACCAACTGATTGTTGTCCAAAATCTTAAAATATTGTTTAAATTAGTTTTCAAGTTAATAAAAGTTATTATAACGTTAATGAAATTGATTGTATTAATTTATGTTCTTCATTTTGGTAATTCTTAGTCAAGCGTGTAATGAAACATTAAAACAAAATAAATAAATAAATAAATAAATAAATAGAGTCGCGCGACAGCTCTTGAAGAGGATATCGGACAAAAGTCCCATATGAAAAAAAAGTGTTTTATGAGAATCAATAAATTTATTTGTACTCGTCACTTATTTTTTTATTTTCACACGCCTGTATCCACATGATGCAAGAAAACTGAATATTCCATCAATACAAAAATGTTTGTCTGATGGAGCTGTTAATGTTATTGAAACAGCTCAGTTATTTAAGGTGACAAAAAGATGCAGTAAGATGAAACTGGGTTCAAGTATGTACAGTGTGCTTGTAGAATGTCATACTCTCACCGAACACCAAAGTTTAGAAGAACGGTTTGCATTGGGAACAGTTTCCTTTAAGTCACATAGACTTATAGCATGCGGTATGTACGATTTCATTTTTTTTTTTCATTTCATTTCACGAAGATCAGAAACCCCGAATTGAATTTCTGTACTGGTCCCAAAATAGAATTCGGCACTTATGTCCCACAATAGTTACTGTGCGAAAAAATAAATAATTATTTAACTTATAAATTATGTTCATATTCAATAAATTGGTTGAATTTATCACATATTTTGATTGCATTATAATTATTCATTCCTCGTAAAAACCTGTATAGCTCAGTTTCATGCTGGGAAATAATTCCACTAAAAAACTTGTGCTAATAATTGCAGTGGGAATTTATCAGAACAAAAACATAAAATGTAAAAAAAGAGCCAAGTTCTCTTATGCGCGAACAACACTGTGTAAAAAGTTAGCCAACAAAAGTAATGAGATCTAAAAGAACGCCAAGTTCTTACATGTAAAAGTGTTATATTACAATATTAAAAGAAAATAGAAAATAGTTTGGATGAAAATTAACAAGGCTGGGAAAAAAAGAAGCAGAATCAATGACAGAGGAGGAAAATATACTAATGCACTGATTAGAGTTTACAATTTAAATATATTGCACAGATTAAATCAGTGGGAAAAATAATATTAATGCAATTAATAGAATATGTGGCAAGTATTGAATTCGTGAAAAAAAACTCGAGACTATTGAAATATGACATAACGGTGATAGAGAAGTCGAAAAAGTAGGTCCGGCGATTCCGTCCGTAAACGCACTGAGGCAGTGATTCGAATGACTTTAAATGTGGAATATAGTGGTCTGAACAAATTTGGGTGGGTCATTATTTTTTATTTTATTTTTAAGATCAAAATTTAGGGTAGCCACCATACAATTTGTTCGACCAAAACCAAAAGTTTTCATTTTCTCAAAAATGGCTCCTACGATTTTTGTTTAAACATCATCGCATATTTTTTTTCGGAACACTGCCACTAGTGTTTTGTAAAATAATTACTTTTGTATTGCTCCAAAACGGTATCTACCTCTCATTGAACCGTTTTTTTGATATTAGATTCTCTCGAAAAATAAGCGAAAAATTTGTTTTTTTTTATGTGCTTTAATGAATAGTTAGAATTGCAATAAGCAATGCATTTTTGATAAACAATATTTTTGGTCGTATAAAGTCGGATGGTTAACAAACACGTTATATGGCTAGAGATGCAGTAAATATTTATACTGTTGATAGGAACAATTAAATCGCTTTGCATCAAAATAAAGCAGTTTCTACTGCGAAGGTACCTACGTGTTGGTTAACCATCCGACTTTATACGACCAAAAATACTGTTCATCAAAAACGCATTGCTTATTGCAATTAGACCTATTCAATAAAACACATATAAAATAAACATTTAAACATTGAACAAAAATATTAATTTATTTTTCTTGATTTCATGAAAACATTGAAGCAAATTTTTGTATGAAAGTACCTTCATACATATTTCAATTTAAATTTTTATACATGAATTCTAATCTCATGTTTTTATTTTTTATGTTTTTGTAATTTATGTTTACAGGAGCAATTTTGTGGGACCCAGTCGTGCAAATTTTTTGCTCTGAAAATCATTTTGAGTTAAGAAAGAATACTGTTTGTCGTTTTCACTTGATCGTAAAAAATATTCACTCTACTTCAAATTCGAAAAATAGGAAAAAGTTTGATTCGTCATAAGGTGGGCGGAAAATGTTTCCCAATCTTATTGATCCATTAGTCCAAGAAGCGACCGTCAAAATACTTAACCCATCTGGATATGGATAAATTAGGTATCTACAAAATTCAAGGTCTAAATGTACTTTTTACGAATATATAGGGTTGTCTAACCCGGGGCAAATCACTCGGCAACCCTACTACAATGAAAAAAATGCACCATACAAAAAAATGCAAGTCTTCACTAAAACATTCATAAATTGATTATTTTTTTATCAATTTTTTTTTTTATCAATTTTTGTGTTTTATATAGGAACAGAAAGCCTTACGTATGTTAGAAAATAACAAAATGTCAAAACCTGTATAAAAATGTTAGTTTGAATATTTTAAATGATTATTTGGATATAACGCATCTTTCATTAAAATTACGTTTGACCTCATAACTCAGTAACCAAACGATTGAAATTAATTTGGTTTTCAGTGACTTTTAGAAGGATTTCAAGCCTTTTTTTCATATATCATTTCATATGGGCTACGAGGGAAAATTGATAATAATAGCAATTTGAAACTGTGTGTTCACTCAATTTCAAAATTGAAAAAAAAAATAAAGTTTGGTTTGTCATAAAGTGAGCGGAATTTTTTTTTCAATCCAACCGATCTAAGATTCAATTTGAGAATTTTGTTGGCATTAATTCCCTGTTTGTTTTAGATCGCAAAGATTTTTTTTTCTAATCAAAAAATAGTTTTACATGCAAAAACACAATTTTAACTTTGGACCCTAATATCTCTGCTAAAAATTGACTTACAAAAAAAAAATAAAGACAGATTTGAAAAATTTATTAAATTTTCCATATTGCTTTTTTCAATCTTTTCTATCAATTTAAAAAAAGGTCCAAAATATGCATTTTTCAACTTTTTCATTAAAACTTCCGTTATTTTGTGGCTTTTAGTGCTACAACTAATCTGAGGCTTAATTTTTAAAGCTCATAAAACTTCCTTGATTTAAGTCAAAATTTCGCATCAATACAACTAACCATTTCTCTTTTTCGATCAATCAAACTAACCAACCATTTTTTCGCATGTTAATCCACATGACAAAATCACGTTGGGGATGGTATTCCATATTTTATTTTTACGATGTCGCACACATCGGGACATCGTAAAAAGAAGGAAGGAAGACGAAAGTACCCAGATTTAAGAAAATTGCCATATGTTCAACGTGCTCCCCAACAAATATGGAATACCATCACCAACGTGATTTTGTCAGTTGGATTAACATGCGAAAAAATGTTTGGTAAGTTTGTCATTAAAATTATCAGGTCAAACGTAATTTTAATGAAAGATGCCGTTAAATCCAAATAATCATTTAAAATATTCAAACTTACATTTTTATTTATATAGGTTTTGACATTTTATTATTTTTTAAAATACTTGAGGCTTTCTCCTATATAGAACACAAAAATTGATAAAATAATTTGGTACCAAATTTATCCATATCCAGATGGGTCATGTAATTTGACGGTCGCCTCTTACTGTACATGGTTAAGTTTGAAAATATTGTTGTCTTAATTTACTTTATGTTTTTGATAGCTAACTTTTTCTTTCTTATCATAAAATGATATTGACAATTACGACTTGGACCCCAATATCTCTGCTAAAAATTTACTCAAAAAAGAAAATAAAGTCAGATTTGAAAAAAAAAAGTTTTCCACAAAAAAAAAGTAAAAACAAGAAAAACATTGTTTTTTTCAATTTTTTCTACCGATTTAAAAAAGGGTAAGAAAAAGTATTTTTCAATTTTTTCATAAAAATTGCCGTTATTTTTTGGTTGTTTATGATACAACTAATCTGATTAGATAATTGTTAAAGTTCATACAATTTTCTTGAATTAAGAGAAAATTTCGCATTAATTTCGATTTACCGTTTCTCTGATGTGATCAATCAAACTTGCAAACACTGTTGTTTTTTTCAATTTTCAATTAATTTTCAAACGCTTCCTAACGGCGTTTCTTTTCCTTGGGAAAATATCGAATGTTACGGTGCGGGGAAATAACTCCACGGGAACTTACTCCACTGAGGGATTTACTTCCCACCAAGGGAGAACTTACTCCACTTTTGTAAAGTGTAGTTAGTTCCCATGTACAGTGGGAATTAAATTCCTCAAATAATTAGTGGATCTAGTTCCCTTCGAATTTGAAATAATTTGCCATTGAGAAAAAATTAAAATAAGAATTCAAGTATACTGAGCAATTTTGTTTGTGAAATTAAAATAATTGTCTTTTAGAAACGAAGTCATTCCGAAATTCAGTTTTTAAGACTGAAAATAATTTTAAAAAATCGCATGCACAAAAATATTGAGAAACTTAGAGGAAACCCATTTTTAAGAATCTGACCCCCTATATGGTGGTTCATTAGTCCAGAAATAAAATTCGGGGTTTCTGACCTTTGCTATTAATTTTAAACATATTCTAAAACGGTATATAACAATTGATATATACCGCATGCTATAAGTTTATGTGACATAAAGAAAACTTTTTCCTATGCAAACCTTCTTCTGAAGTTTGGTGTTCGGTGAGAGTAGGGCATTCTACAAGCACACTGTACTTGAACCCAGTTTCATCTTGTTGCATCTTTTTGTCCCTTCAAATAACCGAGCTATTTAAATAACATTTAAAGTTCCATCAGAAAGACATTTTTTTATTGACTCTATTAACTCTACAATCCCTCTCAAATGATTAAAAAAAATTCTATTATTAAGGGTTTGGAGCTTGAAAGAAAAATTGCAAGCGAGCGAAGCGAGCGGAAAAAATTTTGCCCAAAAGAGAATCAATTTGGGGTGTGAAAATAAAAAAATTCGCGCCAAAAACTGAGGGGATCGCGAAAGTATAAATAACAAAGAAATTTTTCCAAAATTTTTAAGTTATGAGCGTGACGAAAAAAGTTAAGAATAAGGCAAATGTGGGACTATTGGATCTTTTATTTAATTTATAGTAACCCGTGTTTAAAATATTTGTGTTTACGCCCCCTTAACTAATAGAGCGTTCATCCTTTTTTCGTTAAACCATATATTTACCTATCTACATTATGTTCCAATATCATATTAAAATTATTTTGATTGCTGCGAGTGGCTTTAATTCACATTGAAATGAGTAGATACTTGGGCCACTTCTTAAAATGAACTAACGCTATATTACTTTAGTTCTCATTCCAATGTGTATTTAGGCCATAATCGGATAATGGCGTTAATTCACATTTGAATGAGAATTAAAGCCATTATGGCGTTAGTTCATATGGCCTTCGTTCACGGCACCGAATAAACAACACACAAAACACTGTCGAGGAGAATTATCGACTAGGGAGATTTTAAATATTGCTTCGGCTCTTCTGAGCTCTGGGTATCGGTCGAATTGACATGGCCATACAATTTCTATACTTTTACTATTATTTATACCGTGGTCAAAGTAAGGTAAATGATGAGTTCTCCATTCGTCTGTAGATTATGAATTTTGGCGCCCTCCGAACTTGCCACCCGGGGCATTTGCATAGGCCCCGGTCTGCCCCTTCCTAGATCCGGGGCTGCCAACACGCGTCGTTGTTTCATCAAAATCACAGAATGGTTTTATTCAGTTTATTTTTATGGTTTAAAGTATCCGTAATACCATAATGCAATGTGTAAAAATTAATCACTACACAGCAAAACCAAAAAGATCAGGAACAATCCAGTCCCAATGCGACTTTTTTCGACGAGACGATAAGATGCTAATGGTTGTGGTTGTGACTTGTGATGAATTACAGCCTGCCTTGAGCAAATTACCTTATCCCAAAACAAAAAGAATTATCATATTACAACGAATGGTTTCTGAGACTAGAGCGTGAAACAAACAATACACAATATCATATATATGAATTATTAGAGATATAACTTTTATGATACATGAAGTTTCTTCACAAGGTCATTTTTTCAGCAGTAACAATAAAAAGTTGTGCGGCATTATCTCAATCAATAGAGTAATTTCAATGGATGTAAAATAGTTGATACATTTCTTGAATAATTACAAAAAATTTCATTCCAAAAATTTGTATGTTTGTATAAAATATTCTCATGGCACTAACGAAAAAACACATAGCACTATGTATAACCATTTAATAAGAATATACCTTAAACATATCCAATCCATAGCAAAGACGTCTCTTTTCTTGCGTAATTGGTTGCTAGCCCACAGCCAATCAAATTCTCTTTTCTTTTGACACCGATAACTATGTGTTTTCTTCTAAGACACATGCTTGAAATCTTAGCAAAAATATTAAGAAAATGCGCATAAGAACCCAGAAAAACTTCAGAATTATTGATTTTTCAAACTTCTCCTTTAAATCAAGTGGGAAAATAACACAATACAAGATTTTGTATGTCTTTTATCAACTCTCCAGATTTATATATCTAACTTATTTTTATATTTTACCAGAAAGAGAAGTATTGGATATAGTTTAGGAAGAAGGATTTGCCATCTTTTGATATCCGTAAGATGTTTTTGTTTTTTAAGATTCAAATCAGTCAGTTATAGTCCAAGGGCTATCATGGACGGACATGCGGAGTATAAATTCTGTTTATATCCCTTTAACAGGAAGTTATGTATTGAATTCAAAATAAGTTGAGATTTTGATGATATATCATATATATGACATTACGATGATAGAGAAGTCGAAGAAAGTGGGTCTGCCGATTCCGTCCGTCTGTCTGTCTGTCTGTAAACGCTTTTTAAACGATTTTTTTTAAACTTCCTCGATTTTTTTTACATTCATGTATTTTATGTAAAAAAAATAGTTTTGTATTGCTCCAAAACCTTCCATAAAACCGTTGTTTGTTATCAGATTTTCTCGAAAAATAAAAGTCCGATCAGCGTACCTATAGGTATATTGCCCAAATAATATTTCGTATTCAAAAATATTTAAATTTTTTTATGTTTAAACTTTTTTTTTCAAAACCAAATCAATATTGAAAATCAAAATTGAAATAATAGGCATATTTACATCAGTGGCGTAGATAGATTTTCGCTATGGGGGGGGGATGGATCTAGTTCGCTCATTTTTACTTCCGACATCTATACTAATATATAAAGCTGAAGAGTTTGTTTGTTTGTTCGAACGCGCTCATCTCAGAAACTACTGGTTCGAATTGTAATTGAGTTGGATAGTCGAGGAAAGTTTTAGGCTACATAACATTAAGCTACGACCAATAGGAGCGAAGAATCAGTGTAAAATGTGGAAAAAAAACGGCAAGAAAGTATTTTTTTTTTTGAACGCGCTGATCTCAAATTGAAAAATTCTTTTTGTGTTGAATAGTCCAATTATCCAGGAAGGCTTTAAGCTATACAAAGTTTCGCTGCGAATAATAATCGCAAAGCTTCAGTTAAAAGTCTTACCTACTAAAACGGGGAAAGTAATACATATTTGAAGGCTTCGGGTTAAGAAGAATTTTGAATTAGGGCAAGTCGACTAATACACAATTTTAAAATAACTTTGCAATCAAATTCACGCGCATGATGCATAAGACGCACCTCTGGCCGGGGCACGAGGGAGAGACGGAGGACGAAGTCGCGGGCAACTGCTAGTATAGAATATATGAAAAGTTTTGGATGTTTGTCTGTCATGCTGTAAACGCACCTGCAACTTTAACCACTGGTCCGATTGACTTAAAACTTGAAAATTTGAGGTTTGAGCGAGTTCGCTGTGGTCTTTTTTTTATTTTTTTTTTAAGATCAAAATTAAGGGAAGCCACCATACAATTTTTTTTGGCCAAAACCAAAAGTTTCAATTTTCTCAAAAACGATTTTTTTTTAACTTCCTCCAAGATACAAAAAAAAAATTAAAATTTGTTTTTTGTATTTTTTAAAAACCTTTTTAAACTTATTTAAAAATTCTATATCTCGAAATCGGATCAATATTTAAAATCGAAATTCACTAACAAAATGCAAATTCACATATTCTTGAACGCTGCATACTCAAATTAATTTTAGGAAATTTTCGAAAAATTTTATGTATAAAAAATTAATAAAAAAAAAACCACTCCAAATAACTCGCAAAATTACGACGAATGATTGTCAATCTGCCGCTTGTGTTAGACATGCTTTATGTAATGGGTAATAGCGCATTTCGCTTCCTGGTAAAAATGAATTAGTGTGAGTTATCGTTACCGTTAGGATTCGCGTTAACTTCACCGAAGTTGTGCGAACATTTGTGTTCGTGTGGATGAGTGTGTTGCGTGTTTGGAGCGGTTTCTTACACCAAATTAACAATGTGACACACGGCGAGAAGAAATCTAAATAACTTTAAATTTTTGTGTCGGTGTGGGTTTTTGTGGAAAGCTGGATTTAAGCTCTTTTTCTTGCGCGTTTACCTATTATCAGTTGGTGAGAGAAAAAATACTTTTTAAAAATCGATATAATAGCCGAAGTAATAATTTCTTTCAGATGAAGTTGACTTTGTGTTTTCCCCGTAGTAGGTGTAGAAATAGAATGTACAATTTACAATGCCTCTAGGAATCCTGTGAGTACTAATAAGACTTGATTCACGTAGGAAGTAGGTACTTCATTTCAAAGTGCGTTTCTGGCTTGACTGGCTATGTTGAACAATTATGAATCCCAATGGGGGGATATATCCCCCTGATCCCCCCCCCTATCTACGCCACTGATTTACATGTTTATTATTAATTTAAGAAAAAATTTTGAAAAATCAATCATTTCTTAAGAAATTATATGATATCAATTTTTTTCAGATTGAATCTATTTTTAATGTATATATTTTTATTTATGAATTTTATTTATTTTAATTTTTTTTTATGTTTTTATAAGTTATAATTTGGAATACAGGAGCAAGTGCGTACGACCCAGTCGTGCATATTTTTGTTATGAATTCAATACTTGCCATATATTCTATATGTGTAAAGCGAGAAACAGATTGAACCAGCAACAGCAACAGCACCAGCAACAGCGGCGTCCATTGTTTTAGAACCCATGTATTTTAATCGTCCGACACAGAATAAACCAGCACCAGCAACGTCAACAGCAACGTTTGGTCAAAGTCCTAAATTTGCTGTTGCTGGTCCATTGCTGACAACTTTCAATGTACAAAATTCAGAGGCACCAAACAACAAAAAATAAAACAAACATGAAAACAAGGAGAACGAAATGTCAAAACAGATGAAATGACGTCGCTGGTGCTGGTGGCAATGTGTTTGGAAAATATTTGCTGGCCAGCGTGCTGTTTGCTGTTGACGGTGCTGGTGCTGTTGCTGGTTTAATCTCTTTCACGCATAAAAATGAATGTGCAAAAATTAAACACATACACATACAACAAAATAAATACCCAAACGCATTCGACCTTGCACATACAACAAAATTAATACAAATTATCTCTGAAACTAAGATAGATATTAAAACGCGGAAAACAGAATTTGAAAGATTATTTTTTGTTTGTCAAAACTGCATCAAAACCTGAAAATCGAATGTTTTCACATAGGTACAACAATAATTTTCTCAGGCGACGATATGGAATTTCCATATGGATACGTGTACACGATTTTTATAAAATTCAATATGGAAAAAGTGAATGTCCATATTGAAAATCCGTATCGTGTAAAGCGTGCTTATCGCATGAGAATAAATAGAGTGGCGCGTCAGCTCTTGAAGAGCCAAGGCCACTTGGCTTACTCTCATCAACAATTCCCTACAATTTAACGCCGACTCCGAACGACAAAGTTAAGAAGCACTTTTTCATGACAGATTGATACTCCTGAAAGTTTTGTCAATTCTTCGCAAGAGGCAGTACCCGTGAAAGATGAAATAAAATCTTTTATGGGCACGAGTAGGACTCGAACCCACGACGTTCTGCTTAGCAGCCAACGCACCTAACCACTAAGCTACGGGGAACTGCTGAGAATAGAAGAGAAAATATAACAAAAATAAGACGAGTAATTTTAAAAACAGAAAAAGGTAATGTGAAAGAGAATTATTTAATGCAAGCATTGCTGAAAAAATATACCTATATAATTTTGAGGAAACATGGTGAAATAATTTAAAAACATAACAATACAGTAGCGAAATTATTTAATTTGAGAAATTTATTTGAAAAAATGTTATTATTTCTGATTTATTGAATAATTATTGTAAGAATTATATGTAGAATTTCTTATTTAAACTTAGTGTAACCGTGTAATTAATGTTAGTTATGTGTTTTTTATTTTTTATTTTATAAATGTTTCGCGAGTTGTTTAAAAAAATGAAAAGTATGTATAAAATGGCACGGTAGTGTCCAGGCAAGTTCTAGCAATACTTCCTTTTTACAGGATCGACCTCAAGCACATTTACAACCTATAACTTTTGAATCCAATGAGTTAGAAGCTTAAAATTTGAATTACGTATTAATTGCATGGATGGGATAGGTAAGGTCAGGTTTTATGGGCTGACAGTTGGTTTTGTTACCGTCACACTTATGTAGTTTATGGGTACCTACCTATTGTTTCGGAATTTTTGTTTTGCATTTTGTTCTTTCGCTTTTCGGTTTTCTCTATTCGCTTTTCTTTTATTTCGCAAAACTTGTTTTGTTTAACTCTCCGAGAGTGAGCTATGAAGGGCTGATCCTTGCCTAGCCAGATCGTCAGCCCATTCATTGCCCTTAAAGCCACTGTGACCCGGAACCCAGACAAGAGTGAGGCTGAGAGCAATATGCATGCTCGCGAGCTCACTTCGGCATTGTAGAACTAATTTGGAGGATGATGTGGACAAGACAATCGCTTGAATAGCGGCCTGACTGTACGAAAAGATAGTCAGGAAGCCGAAAAGTTCTGGAGACATTTAAAGACTCAGAGAAAATTCCTGCACCAACCCCACACTCCATCTTTGAGCCGTCAGTGAAAATAGTTGTTTCGAGGCCTCTCGTCACTTAGTCATCATCCCACCTTTTTCGGGAAGGAATGATAACTTTAAAATCCTTACTGAGGTCCACAGTTGGAGTGCAGTAGTCGGTTTTTATGGAAAAGATGTCCTCTGCGATGAGGTTAGTAATATTACTATGACCACAGGTTTAAGAATACTAACTATTCGATATTTGATGTGCAAGTCTGTTGGTAAGAGGTACAAAAAAAACGTTTAGGGCGTCCGACGGACATGAGCGCAAAGCTGCCAACACAAGCTGTTGTCTGAATATTTTTTAATTTTGTTTTATTGTAGGTTTTGATTAGTGCGGGCCACCAAACAATCGAACCATAGGTTAAGATTGGACAGACTACGGCTGTATACGTCTACAAAATCATCTTCGATTGCAAACCCCACTTTTTGCCAAAGGTTTTACTGCAGGCATAGAAAGCTATGCTGGCTTTCTTGACCCTTTCTTCAATATTAAGTTTCCAGTATAACATTGGGTCGGGTATAACTCCCAAATATTTAGCGCTGGAAGACAAGGAAAGAATTTCACCGTTTAGGTGAAGGAGTGTGAAGGGAGGTCCTTTTGTTTTGGTAGTAAAGAGCATCCTCCATGGGGTAAGCCTTGACGTGGCGGAGTGGCTTACGGTAACTATTACTGCGATCGCGAAACTTGTTTTCGCAGCAGGGCCTCCCATGGTCGACAGGTCGAAGTGGAGTAGGCTGTCACTACTAATTACCCCACAAAGAAGGAGTGTTCCCACCAAGGCACTTCCCACGAGGGACGGCAGCGGATGAATTTCTTTTTTGGAATCAACGGTGGCGTCCTCAGTTCCAGTTAGATCGAACTACTTGGTGAACACCTTTACGGGCTACTTCGACATATTTGGAGCTCAGGTCGTAAAAGGAGCGGTTTTGCCGGCTCTGTACTTGGAGTCACATCAAGTACGTGGTACTGTTGGGGGTTGTACGTCGGGGTGACTTCCCGACTATGTAGAAAAAAGTTAGTTGGGAAGCGACAACAGGCTTCGGAAACGGAGGGATACACTAATGACGACCCAAGCAAACGTATAAAGGACAACGATTTTCGGATATGCAGATGGAATGTTAGTTCCCTTAATGGACCGCGTGCTGCCGAACAATTAGCGGAGACCATCAACTCTACAAAGCAGATATAACCGCTATCCAGGAAATGCGATGGAAGGGACCGGGCAAAAAGAAGATGAAAAACTGCGACATCTACTATGGGGATTGCTACCAGGAACAAAAACAGCGACTGTTTGGATGCGGATTCGTCGTGGGAAGCAGACTCAGGCAAAAAGTCTTGAGCTTCAAATGCGTAAGCGAACGCATCACAACGATCAGAATCAAGGCTAAATTCGGCAACATAAGCTTAATATGCGCGCATGCCCCCACAGAAGAGAAAAACGACGACAACAAAGACGAATTCTACGAGCTCCTCGACAAAACATATGAGCTATGTCCTAGCTATGACATGAAAATTGTCCTCGGTGATTTTAACGCAAAGCTGGGAAAAGAAGACATCTTTTGCGGAACATTCGGGAAGCACAGCTTGCACGACTCCACTTCCGACAACGGATTCAGGCTGATCGATTTTGCTGCTTGGAGAAATGTTGTGGTAGCCTCGTGACCTCGTCGTAGCCAAGGTAGTGCTGCGAATATCCCGACAACGGCCAAAACAAAGAAATGCTGCAAGAAAATTCGACGTCGGACGGCTACAATCGCAAGAGATCGCCAGATCCTTCACTGATCGAATGTCAAGTAACCTCTTAAGGAGTCCTATGCTGCCAACATCAAGTATCGAAGACCAGTGGCAACATTGTCAGAATGCAGTTAGAGATGCCGCCTCTAATGTAATGGGTTTCACACAGCCGCCAAAACGAAACCCATGGTTTGACGAAGAATGCAGGCAGGCCCATGCAGCAAAGCAGGCATACAAAAAGGCGCTGCATAGAAGGACAAGAGCTGCTCGTGAGCTCTACTAGAAAAAGGAGAGAGGAACGCCGGCTTCTCAACAGAAAAAAGAGGGAGCATGACAAGCATCAGATCGAGGATGTTGAGAGAGCCAACAGCAGGAATGAAGTTCGGAAGTTTTATCGGAAGGTGAAACAGCTGGCTCAAGGTCATCGAGCAAGAACCGATGCCTGCAGAGATCAACAAGAGAACATCATAGTAGAACCGCAGTCAGTGCTGGGGATTTGGAAAGAACACTTCTATAGACTGTATAACGGCGACGACGAACAGAACCCCGCCATCAGACAGGAGCCTTTTATCATACACGATGACAACCAACAATTCCGTGAACCCGACCTAGAAGAAGTGAAAACAGCAATATCACGGCAGAAATCCAACAAAGCCGCTGGAGCAGATGGTCTAGCTGCCGAGCTGTTCAAAGCCGCAGGCGACGATCTAGATAAGAGCATGCACCAAATCATCTGTAAGATTTGGTCGGAGGAATGCATGCCCGATGAATGGAACCTCAGCATTGTTTGCCCGATCCTGAAAAAGGGAGATCCTCTAAGCTGCGTCAACTACAGAGGAATCAGTCCGCTTAACATCGCCTACAAGATCCTCTCTACCGTAATATGTGAACGTCTGAAGCCTTTCGTCAACAATCTGATTGGTCCTTATCAATGTAGCTTCAGGCCAGGAAAGTCTACCATCGACCAAATTTTCACGTTGCGGCAGATCCTGGAAAAAACCTATGAACTCCAAATCGATACCCACCACCTCCTTATCGATTTTAAGGCCGCGTATGACAGCATCTACAGAGACGAACTGTATAAAGCTATGTCTAGTTTTGGCATCCCTGCCAAGCTCGTTCGCTTGTGCAAAATGACGATGGAGAACTCACGCTGCTCCATCAAGGTTGGCAATGAGCTTACGGAATCATTCGACGTCAAAAAAGGATTCAGACAAGGCGATGCACTGTCGTGCGATTTCTTTAACATCGTTCTTGAGAAGATAGTCCAAAACTCCACCGTCAACACTAGAGGCACTATCTTCTATAAATCTGTTCAAGTTCTCGCGTACGCCGACGATATTGATGGAAAGAACACAGCGTGATGTCAATGGCGCCTTTGTGAGAATTGAGACAGAAGCGGCTAAGATGGGTTTTGCGGTAAATGAGGGAAAAACGAAGTACATGCTGTCTTCGAGTAAGGACACCCAACATCGACGGCTCGGACAGAACGTCACAATAGACGCATACAACTTCGAGGTAGTTAAGGAGTTTGTCTACCTAGCCTCCGCTATTAACACGGGCAATAACACCAGCGCTGAGATAAGACGAAGAATTACTCTTGCTAATCGCTGTTTCTTTGGGCTAAGAAAGCAACTGAGTGGAAAAGCCCTATCTCGAGCAACTAAGGTAAAACTGTACAACACCCTCATCATCCCTGTCCTGCTATATGGTGCAGAAGCATGGACCCTAACAAAATTGGATGAATGTGCCTTATGCTGTTTCGAGAGGAAAATTCTTCGGGTCATCTTTGGCCCCGTGTGCATTGATGGGGAATGGAGAAGGAGATACAACAGCGAACTTTACGGGTTGTACAACGACGTGAACCTAGCCAGAAGGGTCAAGGTCCAGAGACTCAGTCATTTAGAGCGCATGGACACCAATGCTCCGGCCCGGGAAGCCTTCGAATCTATTCCCGAGGGACGCAGAAGGAGAGGAAGACCGCGACTCAGGCGGCGCACACAAGTGGAAGAGGACCTCAATCAACTTAGAGTGCAAAACTGGAGACAGCTAGCTAGGGACCGAGCTGACTGGCGGAGACTGTTGTTGAAGGCCCATGTCCACTTCGGATTGTAGCGCCACCTTAAGTAAGTAACAGTTGCTAACTTTAAGCAATGCCACCTCCGTAATCTCACTAATCACGAACGAACGAAGTATACAGTTCTTTGCGAAAAAATAAAAAATAAGAGGTGAAACAAAAAAAAATTTTCATGAAAAAATGTCTGAGAAATAAATTAGCTGTCAGTTTGAAACTTATGTCGAAAATTTAAATTTTTTTTCTGCCAAAACAATGAGATTTACATTGTTTTGTGTGAAAAAAATTCGAGGTGAGTATAAATTTTTTTTTATATTTTGGTTTACAGCTCGGATGACACAGTGGTGAAATGAAAAATATTTTTTTTCGGCTAAAATCTCTCCCATAAGCCTAGTATACAGTTCTTTGCAAAAAAATAAAAAATAAGAGGTGAAACAAAAATTTTTGTTGACGAAAAAATTTCTGAAAAATAAATTAGCTGTCACTGTGAAACTTTTGTCGAATATTTTAATTTTTTTCTGCCAAAACAATGAGCTTCTCATTGTTTTGTGTGAAAAAAAATCGAGGTGAGTATAAATTTTTTTTTTGATGTTGGTTTACAGCTCGGATGACAGTGGTGAAATGAAAAATATTTTTTTTCGGCAAAAATCTCTCCCATAAGAAATACATTAGTTTATTTTTTTTTAAGAACTGTATACTAGGCTATAAGAAATACATTAGATTATTTTTTTTTGAAGAACTGTATACTAGGCTTAACGAAAAAAGTTAAAAATGTCAGTATTTTGACTTTGAAGATGAATTTTTTGAAGAATAATCCTAAAATTTCCGAAATATAGTTTATTTAAACGCAAAATAATTAATAAATAATTATTTGCCACAAATGAAATGTTTAAAGTATAAAAAAAAATTGGGTAAAAAATCATCCAAATTCGAGCTGTTTCTGAGAACTTTTTGAAAAAAAGCTTTACTGACTCCACTGGTAGGGTTTCGGTTGAATATATGGAAAAAATAAGAAACATTATTGTAGTTTATTTAGGGGCGTAGTTTCCGCCCACTTTCTTAACCTTCTTCGCCTTTTTAATTACTCATGTGTGTTAAATAGAAAACACAAAAAGTGGAACAGTTTTTGTTGATATAACATAAATACCTCTTTAAAAACTAACGAATACAAAAAATCAACATACATTTTTTCTTCATTAAAATTATTACTTTATCAAATTAACACTTATGGTGGTAAACAAAAAAGAGAGCTATTCATCGATCCAAACGAAATTAAATTAAAAAGAAAAATTACAATTTTCTCTGACAGTCTTCACACAATCTCTTTGAGCATTGAAGAAAGATTGGTTTCAAGCAATCACTGCAAAAATATCTAGTCTTCCATTAAATTTTAGGAGGACACTGTCGCACTGACAACTTGTGCCCTTAAATAGATAGTACTTAAATCAATCAAACAATTTTTTAATTTTAAATGAATAAACTTTGTTCTATAATCTCTAGCATTTATTAAAGACAAACTTGCTCCTGTATCCAGCTACATTCTCAGCAACACACCTTCCACCTTAACCACCAGCTCTGCAGCTTCTCCACGAATTGCATGTATACCTACTATGCACCGAATTAAATTCACGTCGTCGGTCGGTTGTATTCTTGTAATTGTTCTTATTAAAGAAAAAGAAACACTTAAAGTAAAAATTTTTCACTCATATGTTTTTAAAATAGGTATGACAGACATTGGTGCCAGGATGGCAGCTGTCATACCATTTTTTCCTGAAAGCACATTAAATTTCCAATAATATGCGCTATTTAAAATTAAAATCCGCGATAAGTGCAAATTATTAATAATGCAAAAAAATGCAAAAAATACTGGTGCCAGGATAGGCCTTGTCATACCGGGCTTAATTTGTTGGTATTTCTATAAACTATCTTTTAATATAAGAAATTTTGAAATGCGTGTAAGTGCACTTTTAGGATTGAGGGCTCCCGGTGTATAATTGAAATTAAGAAAATAGTTTTTTTTTACCTGTGAACGAAATATATAAACATTCATTTCTGAAAACAAAAATGTATTTTATAATTTTATTCATAATTTATAAGAGACATCTCTGATAGAATGTCTTTCGTTAAATGACTTAACTCATATCCTGTTTGGTAAAATTAACTTGAACCTTGTTAAGGATTAGTATTGTAATGTATCATTCCATTACCTACTGCCGCTTCCCTACTAAAATACTTCTTGTACGACTTTGCACCAATAATAGTAGTGTACTAGCATATATCCATACGATCGTTTCCATACTAAAGTACTTAATGTACGACCAAATTACATGCTACCTTTTGCCATGCCACACTTTACCAATTAGTATAGTGTACTAGAATTGGACTATAAATAGAGCTGCTACGACCGACCAAAAGTCAGTCTGGAGCCGATCTTCATCGAGGCAAGTCGTGTCCGCGAGAAATTACTAACAAATAAGACTTCCCCCCACCAGTGGTAAGGGGTCTTATTAAAACCAACCATTTACCGGATTTATCCGTTGACAACCGGGTTCGCCCGTTGATAGCCAGGTTCGCCTGTTGATAGCCAGATTCGTCCGTGACAGTCAGGTCCGCCCGTTGATAGCCAGGTTCGCCTGTTGATAGCCGGATTCGTCCGTGACAGCCAGGTTCGCCTGTTGATAGCCAGGTTTGCCTGTTAATAGCCGGATTCGTCTGTGACAGCCAGGTTCGCCCGTTGATAGCCAGGTTCACCTGTTGATAGCCGGATTCGTCCGTGATAGCCGGATTCGTCCGTGACAGCCGGATTCGTCCGTGATAGCTGGGTTCGCCCGTTGATAGCCAGGTTCGCCCGTTGATAGCCAGGTTCGCCTGTTGATAACCGGATTCGTCCGTGATAGCCGGGTTCGCCCGTTGATATCCAGGTTCACCTGTTGATAGCCGGATTCGTCCGTGATAGCCGGATTCGTCCGTGATTGCTGGATTCGTCCCTGATATCCGGGTTCGCCCGTTGATAGCCAGGAAACAACAACTGAAAGTATGACAGCGTCGGACACCATTCCCCAAAGAAGATCACTAGCAACCCAGATCATCAGATTTGAAAATTTTGTTGGCTATAATTCACTGTTTGGTTCAGATCGCTACGACTTTTTTTCTACTCAAAAAATGGGTTTACATGCAAAAACACAATTTTGACTTTGGACCCCAATAACTCTGCTAAATATTGACTTACAAAAAAATAGAGGCAGATTTGAAAAATTTATTAAATTTAAAAATATTGCTTTTTTCAATCTTTTCTATCAATTTAAAAAAGGCCCAAAATACGCATTTTTCAACTTTTTCCTAAAAACTGCCGTTATTTTGTGGTTTCAGTGAAACAACTAATCTGAGGCTTAATTATTAAAGCTTATAAAATTTCCTTGATTTTGGTGAAAATTTTGTATATTTTGGACCTTTTTTAGAATTGATAGAAAAGATTAAAAAAAAAGCAATATTTTAAATTTTTCAGAATGTTTTTATGTAGTAAATTTAATAAATTTTTCAAATCTTCATTAATTTTTTTGTTAGTCAACATTTAGCGAAATATTAGGGTTCAAAGTCAAAATTGTGTTTTTGCATGTAAACCCATTTTCTGATTAGAAAAAAAAAATCGTAGCGATCTAAAACAAACAGGGCATTGGGCACGTTCACTTTGACTTGGATAGGCTATCCGGATAGCTTTTTGATTTCGTTTTCCATGTTAAACAAAATAGCAGAGGCTCAAACCAAACAAACCCAAAGCTATCCAACAATTTCTGGTATAGGTGGCTATCTGACAGAACAGCAATTGAAATTCGTAAACAGCTGATTTTTTTTACACGTGTTTTCACAGCTATCCAAATTTAGCTATCGAACTCGTTCATGAAAAACGAGTTGGATAGGCTATCGAAAACCAAACTGAACGCGCCCGTTAATGCCAACAAAATTCTCAAATTGAATATTAGATCAGTTGGATTGAAAACAAATTTCCGCTGAAATTATGACAAACCAAACTTAATTTTTTTTTTAGTTTTGAAATTGAGTGAACATTTTTTACGCTCAAGTGAAAATGACTAACGGTATTTTCTTAACTCAAAATAATTTGAAAAGAAAAAAGTATAACCTTTGACAAACTTTTTATTTCACTTCAATCCGACTTTTTTATACTGAGATACAGTTTTATAAAAAAGCACTCAATTTTTTGAGTTCTTTCAAGTGTTCCTTTAATTGTTTTGACTAATGTATCTCAATCGGTTCGAGAAACTACTAGGTTCTTGTAGGCGCTGAATGTTCTCGATACTTAAGGAAGCCAGTTCTCCTCTTAATCGCTAGATTTTGCCCCTTATCCTAACTGTCCTAATTGAAGTGGTGATTCTCATCGCCTTTGATGGAGAAGAAAGGTGTTTAAAAAAGTGTTGTTATGTTCCCCAATTCTCGGAAAATTTCAAAGAAGTTGTCACCAAAAAGAACCCCGACGTGAACTTAGCATATATCGATAAGTCAAACCAGACAGTCGCATCTCTATTTACATGCCAAAAGACGAAAACGTACAAAGATCGCCGCTCAGACGTAGTTTACGAAATAAACTGCAAAGGAAAACTGGACGAACCATGCTATCTTTGCTACATTGCATTGGCACAATCAAACAACATCTTCGACGAAAAAAGGGCAAACCATAAATCAGACATTTGCCAAAAAAGCTCTGAGAAGACAGCACTAGCATGCGACATTAGCGGAACAGGACATCAACCAGACTTTGAAGGAGTCCAAATTAATGCAACGGAGAAACATAAATCCAAACGATATATATTAGAAACATTTCACATAATAAGTAAAAAAAATAATATGAACCGCAAACAAGACATTCAAAATGTATCGGCCGTTTATTGTTCCTAAGGCCGTGTGCGAATTGGATGAATTGTGGTTAAAAAATAAAAATGGATGAATTTTTAACCACTATTGTCATTTTTTAACCTGCTCAGCAGCTAGTCAAATTATGCGAAGTGTCAAAATTTAACCAAACGTCAAGTTTTAACCCATTTTTAACTGAATTCGCACACGGCCTAAGTTTCAAACACAAACAATTTAATTAAAGTCCTTGAAGAACCGATTGTTATTATTATTGGCAAATCCAACAACGATCTTAAAGGGGATTTGAACTTAAACTTTGTGGTCACGTTGAATCTTTAAGGGGGGGTTTCCCATGTAAAAATAGGTTGGACTTTTGCGCGAAACTGTGTAGCGTTCGCAATTTTTCGAATATTTTAATAAAACAAACGGCTTTCGATTGATGTTAAATAGGGTCAAATGTTTGTGTAATTAAAAAAAATAAATAAAAATTCGATGTACCTCAAAACCGACAAGAAAACGGAAAAACTATAAAATTTTGAAAGACGCTTGCGCTAACTAATAAGAAATGGATTAAATATTACATTTTTATTTATTTTATATTTTTTTATAATGACAATATATCCTGTTACTTAACGTCGGTGTTTTTTTTTCGATTATCGTTATAATTTTATCCACACAAAATTCGAAAAACAATGAAAAATACAGCAAATTACGTAAAAAGTATGAATGCATTTTTTAGTATAACTTCTAAAATATAAAAGTTAGTGAAGTCAAATTAACTTTTTTCAAAGCTTTTAATATGTAATTTCAACGGAGTAATTTTTTTTTTATTTTATTTTTTATGTTTGTCAAATGTTTTTCTTAACACAAACATAAAAAATACCTATTTTTTGTCTAGCATTTTGCGCGTTTGCCCGGGAAATTGATTAACATATTTTTGAATTTTTTGAAATATTTTTTTTATGAAAGATTAATATATGTATTACTTAACGTCGGTGTTTTTTTTTTAAATTTTTCACCTATAACATATTTAAAAATAAACTTCAAAAGGTCAATATTTGTAAGGTTATTGTAAGTGAAATATAGGCAATAAAACTAGCACATATTTTTTTTATTTTTTTCTGTTATTTTTTTTATTTAATTCAAATAACAAAATAATTTGTTTGCTAATGGTCTTTTTTATTTTAATTTTTGAAAAATGGTCTTTTTTGCGTTTTTTGTCAAAAAAGAATGGTCGATTACACACACAAAGAAGCAGGGTTCAAAGGAATGCCACTAGGTGGTGCTGCAATTTGTTTTGCTTTCTCTTCTCTTTCTTACAAAAGATGTTGTTTTTTCTCCTCAACAGAAAATGTACTTTTTGTTCTTCAATTCATAGAAGTGTGAAGAAAACTCGATATTGCTTTACATAGAAGTAGAAGAAAGATGCAAGATGAGAAAATAGATATGTGCAGATGACATAATTATAGAAGAAGGGTTAGAGTAGAGCAGGAGATAGAGAAAGCGCATAAAAAGAATGCGGTAAGTAAGTGGCTTCTTTTTGTTTTTTGTTGTTGGACATGACAAAATAAGAAAATGAATGAGGTACAAAGCATATCGCACATGTGCGATAATTTCTTATAATATCTTTTTGTTTTGGTGGTTGCGAGGGAGATTTGCGATTTATTAGAATATATGACAAGTGCAAGTGCAATATGTATTATTTTTTTGCGACACCTTAGGTGCGTTTTTGCGCTGACTATAATCAACTACAATCAACAATGGTTGACTATTTCTCGTTTTTGCATGCCAATAGTTACGATTCGTAATCACAATATTCGTTTTTGCGGTCTGTGTTGATGTGTCAAATCGTAACTATCTCTAACTATTTCCAATCCATCTCAGGAGGTCAGTTGAAAGTGGTTGGTGTGTCAAAGTGTGACACAAAAACTATAGTCAACTATCGTCAGCGCAAAAACGCACCTCTTGTATAGCTCAAAAATGTTGTGAAGGTAGGTAGGTAGTAAGAAGTAAGGTCGTAGGTATAGGTACTACAAATAAATGGGAGAACCCAATTAATTTTTTAGTTCGTTTGGAACAAATAAGTATAGGGTGCCTCAGTAAGAGTGCACTTTTTCATTTAAAAATAAAGACAAGTATTTTATGACAGAGTTGTGATATTTTTATTGTATTGTAAGAGGCCAGTTATAGCTATCATTGAAATGGATCCGGAAAATCTTTGAATGGATATTTAACTATTGTGGTCTTCCATTGAACCAAAACATTGATGTGCCGTCGACGGGCCGGCAATATTTTTTTCATAAACGTTTTCCAATGGGAAAAGTATTGATGTTTTTTCCCGTCGAATTGATTCGTTTTGAATTCGTTTTGAATTCGTCTTTTGAGACGAATCTACACAGATTTTCACACTGATTTTAACACATCCTAAGAACTTGACAGTTTTTGCAAATGGAATAATTATGCGTTGAAAAATAAAATAGAAGAGAGTGCGTTTTTGTTATGTTATAATTACGATAAATAATAGAATAGTGAATATTATAAATAATAATAATGAAAAGAAAGAATAATAATGAAAATAAATAAGGTTTATCGTTGCGTTCTCAAGAAGGTACACATAACATTGACATCATTACAAGCATTCCTCATCCGAGGACGAAGATATGCTGAAAATTTTCAATTGGATCTTTGGAAGAATTTGACGATTGTTGAAGCAAATAATGCATTGCTATCCAAGAACAAAAGGCATTCTATTTAAAATTTCGAAAATGTTATGAAAAATTATAGGACGAAGAATAAATAATTGTTACTCTTGTTTATTTATGCTAACAGCTGAAACACTAATACACTTACAAAAAGATATTGCTACGTTTTTCCTTTCCATTGAAACCAAAAAATATTGATTTTTAGTAGCGACGGGCCGTCCATTTCATGTGGTTCAATGGAAATCGACATATGTTTTCTTTTGAAAAGAAATTATATACCAATCGATCGAAAATCACTCCAAGAATTTTTATTGACATGAAAAAGTTCAATTACACACTAATTTTTTCATTAAAATGTGTTTTTCTATTTTCCGGTTGTAAAATCATTTTCTGATTGTATTATGTCAAAAAATTAAACAAATCATTCCAATGATTTTCGTTTCAATTTTGTACAATTTTAATGATCTACATATGTTCAACTTCTCACAGTTCCAATGATTGAATTACGTCAGGAAAAAAATTCCTGACAGAAATTTTCAATGATTGCTATAATAACCGACCTATCAGAAAAATTTCAATGATGTGTTTCAATGATGAAAACCAATTGAAGCTGTAACTGGCCTCTAAAGAAGATATATTCCGATTAAGTATGGAATAAAATATGTTTTTTTAATTTTCTTGACAGAAAATTTTGCGAAGTTTGCGAGAGTAGATAGGTATTCACAAATATAACGCGTTGTTCTTTCGAAAAGCACTCCATTTTTAATAATCAGAACAAAACAGAGGTGGCAGATGTCAAATTTCAGAATTGCCACTCGCATGAAAAAAAAGATTCCAATGTTAAAAAGAGCACTCTTACTGAGACACCCTCTACTTGCATCGTTTTATTGCGTAAGGTCAAAAATTTCAATAATAGGTTCATGACTCTTTTGAATAAACTGTTCATCTGTCTAAAAGATGAAAGGTACCTGCCTGTTACAAACGCAATCATCGCCCAATAAAAGAATTTCCATTTCATATAAAATAGTTATCCTGCCTCTTCAAAAATTATTTATTTACACCTCGCAAGAGGAAACATAAATAAATAATCTTCTCATAAAGGTTCATCTTTTTTATATTTCTTCAACTAGACAACCACAAAAAGAAATAAAAACCTAACCGTTTATCACATCGCGATGTCTCGTGCTGCAACAACAATATCTATGATACCACTTTCCTTGTACCTACTTACATGCATTGTTTTCATAATACATAATATTCCTAGCTCAAAGAAAAAAAGGAAAAAATGTGCACATTTCTTCACTTGAACTTGATACATATTTTTTTGGGTCTTTTTTATTGCATGTATGTATATGAATTTGCTTCCTTTTCTACCTAGACGTGCGTCGTCTGCGTATATTGCCTTTTTTTCTCCTTCATGTGCCTGATCGTGATCGTGGAAACTGGTTCTTGCAAATTCTCGTCTGAGATAAAAAAAAAGGAATCGGTGAAGAGTAGAGTCCACTAACACATATAAATTCATTTACATGAAATCTGAGTTCGCTATTCTGGGACACATGCCCTTAATGACAATTTAACAGTTCACATTTAACAGTTGAGAGTTGACAAGTTTTTACAACGGAAGCGCTTTAATTTATATTTGTTTTAATTGTTTTTTATGTTTTTTTTTGCAGTATTCAACTCAATGTAAGTCATATTTTGTACACTTCACATAATATTCATAATATGTATTAAGCAAACATGTTTTTGTAATTTGTTTTTTAAATAAAGACATCCCATGAAGAAGACGGCAATCACCGTCGAAACTTTAGAAAAATCAGATGAAAACTGTTTTCTTTTAATTATCAAAAAGACCAACAAAGCTGATGAGAATCACCACTTCAATAGTTTTAAAAATCAAACTAAATAGTTTATTCACTGCTTACTGTTTTGTTCTCAATAAGTTTTTATCCCTTATTCTTACATCAATGTAATATTCGGCTTGGTCCGACAATTAAAACTTATTCACACTTGGAAAATAAAACACAAATTCACTTTATTCAAATCACTCACAAAATTATTTATTCAACACTTTCAATTTTCACTTTTCAAACACAGTATCTTTACTTTATCGCAGTTCACAATCAATTGAACCGCTTCGCTCCAGAGCGCCTATCAAGTTCTAGCACTACTCCCTTTTTACAGGATCGAACTCAAGTACGTTTTTAACCCCACATAACTTTTGAACCCATTGAGTTAGAAGCTTCAAATTTGAATTACGTATTAACTTTATGAGCACAAAGGCCCTGTGAAAAACATAATTTTGTAGAACCACTCCTTCTTGAGATATTGAACAGTAAAAATTTCAAAAACCGTAATTGACTGACTGACTGACTCACTCACTCAATGACTGATCATCAAAATTATGAAGCACTTCTAACAATAGCAGAATCTTGAAATTTGGTACAATGGTAGGTTTTCGGGTGTATACAAAGGAAAAAATCGAAAATTTCAATTTGCTCATTCAGGGGGCGTGGTATTCGCCCACTTTCTAAAACTGGTCGTTGGATCTTGAAAGTTGGAATTCTTTTAAGGTTTTGGTTGAATAACATGAAAAAAATGATAAAAAAATTTATTTCCGTTTAGGGGCGTGGTATCCACCCACTTTCTTAAAATGGTCGAAAACGTTTCAATTCGAAATTCTGATAGGGTTTCGGTTGAGTATAAAAGAAAATATAAGTATAAAAATGCAGTTTCATTAAAGGGGCGTGGCTTAAAATGGTCGTAGGATGTCGAAATTTAGAATTCTGGTTTGTTTAACTTCATAAAACTCAATGAGTAAATTTCTTTAGTGGTTTCGCAATGGACCCTTGGGGTCTTAATGTGACATCTAGACAGCCACTCTTACCTAACCTACCTATTATTTATTTATAAATTGGCAGAGCAATTATATTGTTAAAGTTTGCAAATTGCTAGCTTATTAAGTTATTTCAAGGTTCATGCTTCCATAAAAAACTTTGCAAAAAGATGTGAAATCAGAACAAAAACAAAATGTAAAAAAAGAGCCAAGTTCTCTTATGTGCGAACAACACTGTGTAAAAAGTCAGCCACCAAAAGCAATGAGATCTAAAAGAACGCCAAGTTCTTACATGTAATAAAAGTATTATATTGAATATTTTAAATCGTAGAAGATAATACAACAATATTAAAAGAAAATAGAAAATAGTTTGGATGAAAATTTACAAGTTCACTTGGCAAGTTTTCGCTTGAAGCGTAATTAATAACATTTTAAAACTTGAACAGTGAACTTGTAAATTTTCATCCAAACTATTTTCTATTTTCTTTTAATATTGTTTTATTATCTTCTACGATTTAAAATATTCAATATAACTCTTTTATTACATGTAAGAACTTGGCGTTCTTTTAGATCTCATTGCTTTTGGTGGCTGACTTTTTACACAGTGTTGTTCTCTCAGAGAGATGTCGTAAGGCGGAACTGGCCAATTGTATATAAGTCTGCATTTCTGCAGTATCCCACTTCTCACTGACTCAAAACTGGTATTAGTGGCTGATTGATAACGAAATCGAAAAAGCGAAAATCCAAATCAAAATTGCTGCAATCAAAAAGCAGATTAAACGTTATAATATGTACTTTTTATTACCGATGTTTCTCTGGCTGTGGTCAAGATGAAAGTGAACGAGACTAACATAATTTACAAATTAACTGAAAAACAAAATCAAAATCTTTGCTACGCAAAGAGCGAGATCAAAAAACAACTCAAACTCATTTCAAAGTACGATGCATTACGAAAAAATAGAAAGGCATTATTAACATTAAATTAAGGGAGAACATAAATATAAATGCATGCAAGTGCACAATTGAGTAATAATTATCATAGGGTAAATACTACAATGTTTTCGAAGGAAAATTAATTCAAATTAACTAAATATTATTTCTTTTTGTGTGCATTCCAAAACATTCCGCCGCCCCTGGAACAACGTTTCAGTTCACCGGTAAAACTGCTAGCTTATGTATGGGTCGCACAACAGTTCCACTAAATGTCCTCAAGGTAACAACTCGAACATGGCCATCGTGACCTGAATGAAGCTGAATGACTCGTCCCATTGCCCATTTTCCAGGGGGCAAGTTGAATTCTTTGATAACCACTAGGTCGTTCAATTTGATGTCGTCTTCAATTTGTTGCCATTTAGGTCGATTTTGGAGAGTGGTGATGTACTCCATCTTCCAGCGCTTCCAGTACCCTTGTATTTTGGTCTGCAGGTATTGCCAACATGACAAATGATTTTGAGGTATGTCCAAAGTTGGTTCTGGGACAGCTGCATAAGATTCACCTAAAAAAAAATGTGCAGGTGTAAGTGGATCTAAATCAGAATCAGAGATTTGACACAGCGGGCGTGAGTTGAGGATTGCTTCGATTTGAGTTAGGAGGGTATAAAATTGTTCGAAAGTGAGATTGTCTGTTCCAATAACTCTTCGAAGATGTTGTTTAACAGACTTTACACCTGCCTCCCACAAACCGCCGAAATGTGGTGCCGAAGGAGGGTTAAAATGCCATGTGATACCGTCGCGGGCTAACGAATCGGAAACGATTGAATTGTAGTTCTCAGATAAAACTAGTTTATGCATTTCAGATAACTACCGGGCGGCTCCTTGTAAATTCGTCCCGTTATCGGAATAAATGTTTGAAGGTTTTCCACGTCGAGCTACAAACCGACGAAGAGCAGCTAGAAAGGCATCGGTCGATAAGTCACTCACTAATTCCAGATGAATTGCTTTTGAAACTAAGCATACAAACAACGATATGTAGCACTTTGTCAATATTGATTTACGACCCGTTCTAGTTTTTAAACTGAATGGACCAGCGTAGTCACAACCACAATGCGCGAAAGGTCTACAAGCGGAGACGCGTTGCGTAGGAAGATTTCCCATTTGCTGGGTCATCGTAGCTTTCCTCTGTCGAAAACAATTTATGCACTGATGGGTTATTTTTCGAAGGAGATTGCGACATCCAATCACCCAGTATTCTTGCCGTACCAAAGCGAAAAGATTTGAAACACCCGGGTGTAAGAATTTTTTGTGTGCGTCAACGAGAATGAGTTTTGTAACGACGCCGACGTGTTCTTTCGGTATGATGATCGGATGTTTGGCGTTAAACGAAAGGTTCGAGTTCTCGAGTCTGTTGGTGGTAGAAGGATATTTGTATCATCAAAATACCGGTCTTGTAACCATTTGATTATTCGAATCTTCACCTCGAAGATTTCTGATGGTGTTAACGAACATGAGGTAAACTTGGTTCCGCGACAACGATCGACGACTCTAAATATTCGTGCGACGGTTCTTACAAGGATATTCCAAGAGGATTTTCTAGATGAAAGAATTTTAAACGGATGATCTTCGTAGGTTGTGAGAAATGATGCTGTTGTGTCAGATAGTTTCTTCTCCTCGAAATTGCTATTTGGATCATCATCGGTGTCGATTATAATGGGCCAAAGCTGAAAGTCCTGCCGAAGCCAATGGGGACCTGTCCACCAAAGGGAGTGTTCGGCAAGCTGTGACGGTGGGATTCCACGCGAAGCGCAATCGGCAGGGTTGCTATCGCCCTTTATATGGAACCATCTTGCTCTAGGTATCGTATTTAAGATTTCCGAAGTTCGATTTCCTTTGAAGACGTTCCAGCGGCGGGGGGGAGACGAAAGCCAAGATAAAACAATTTTAGAATCTGACCAAGCAAAAATGTCCGAAAAAGTTATATTGAGCGCGTTTTGTACAGAAACTAACAACCTAGCTAGGAGAAGTGCACCGCAAAGTTCTAATCTTGGAATGCTGAGTTGTTTTAAAGGAGCAACTCGAGATTTTGACGCAATGATATTAGTTGTATAGCTACCGTCTGAAAGTTGATAACGCGAATAAATAACTGCGGCGTAAGCTGATGCCGATGCATCGGAAAAGCCATGTAATTGGAATCCAGGGGCCGAATTACGGCATCCGTTATCGAATAATACGATACTGAATTGTTTGTGTTTGGCATTACCTCTCACGATATCGAGCTATGTATCGAGCTTCTAGTACAAAAATTTTAAATTCTCTGCTCAGCTATCGAGCTTAATTTCATTCGACACACAAACAGCTCACTGATGGGAGGAAATTTCTTAGAAGAAAATTAAATTTTACTTATTTTGAGAACTTGAGATATTTTATTATACAATTCTTTGCCAATAATCTATTAAGGTCAAGATATTTCGCTCCAAACCTACACCAATTTCGTCTTCTTTAACAGTCAAACTATGTTTTTTCATAAAATAAAAAAAAATATTTCTGCCTTCACTATTTCACTCAAGTTTTGTTTTTTTATTTGTCAAACCTCTCAAAATTCCTTCAAAATAATTCGAGACTCGATAGAACTAGTACAATTTTTAAATCCCAAACGATACGTGACCTATCGAATGTCATAATCCCAATGAGGTTACTCGCTCGCTCGATCACGGATGAGACTCACTCACTCGATAACGGATGCCGTAATTCGGCCCCAGTCTTTCCGAGGCCAATCATCCGCGGAACGTTGATTTGTGTTAGAATAAAAAATTCTTGGCGATAGCTACTCCACTTAGTTGAAAGTTCACTTGGTATTTTTTCGTCCCAGTCTAGGTTTTTGTGCCAAAGTTCTTGAAATAAAATTTTCAATGAGACAATAGTAGGAGCGAGAAAACCGAGGGGATCAAAAATGCGCGCGATATCGCGAAGTATTTGACGTTTGGTTATTTGTTCATCTAGGACATAGTATAAACGAAAACTGAATATGTCGGATTTTGAGTTCCACTTGAGACCGAGAACTTTTGTCCACGAATCGGTGTCAGCATTAAACGAAACATTTTCACTATAGTCCGAAGTACGTTTGTTAGGAATGAGTTCTTCACAATTACTTTTCCACTTGCTTAGTTCCATACCGCCTTTTGAAATAAGTTCGATCAGAGTCTTTTGTTTGAATAGCGCTTCACTTAACGTATTACCGCCCGAAACTACGTCATCAACGTAAAAGTCGTTAAGCACAATATCCGATGCAACTGGAAGTTCATCTTTATAGTCTTTCGCGAGTTGTTCTAACGTTCGAACCGACAGATATGGCGCACACGAAGTTCCGTACGTAACCGTGCGTAAGCAAAAATGCTCTTAGGGGTCTGATGGCGATTTTCGCCAGAGGATGCGTTGAAAGTCCACATCCTTTTCGGAAACCCAGATTTGACGGAACATTTTGATGATATCTGCTGTGAATACGAATTGATGTCGACGAAAACGCAAACAAATGGCAAAAAGGTTTTTTTTTTTTAAATTCATTTTTTTATTCATTTAAACTTAAATCTACTTATATGCTAGACAAAATGGGAAACTAGCCTAATTAATTCTACTTATGTATAACTTACTGGCCCTAATCGGGCGCTCTTAGTAATTCATGGATCTTCTTAAAATTAATGCCTTTCGGCCTACGAACTAAGTTTATATTCCATTTCAATTTATTTTTTTTATTTATTAGAAAGTTTAAAAAACTAATGACATTAACTTTTTTTTTGGGATGTTAACTTACAAACTAGAGTCCTTAAAATAAAACTTAAAATTACCTAATCTACCTACAAACTACTTTAAAAAAAATGGCAAAAAGGTTTCGTTGAATTGGTGGACCTATCATTAACGAATCATTTAGGGATTGTCCATTCGAATCTTTGAAAGATCCATCGAAAACGACGCGAAGTTTAGTCTTTGTACTGTCTGGTCTCAGAACAGCATGATGTGGCAGGTAATAAACATTCGGTTTGTTGATTTCGGAACTTGGGACTTTTGACATATGGCCCAGAGCCAAATATTCGTTCAAGAATGACGAGTAGTTTTCAAAAAAAACTTTTATTGGTATGTAAACGTTTTTCCATTGTTTTGAGGCGTGAAAATGCACCATTGAATGTGTTCCCAAAGATTGGAGACGACTTGAAAGGAAGATCGACGATGTATTTTCCATTGCTGTCCCGACGATGAGTGCTTAAAAAATGTTCCTCTATTTCTCGATCTTCTTTGGATACAATCGATTTTGGATCAACTTCTTCAATTGTCCAAAACGCTTGCAGAATTTGACCAATTTTGACTGTAGAGCAATGCGACATAAGAGAATTGTTTGTGGATGACGATTGCCCTGCCAGAATCCAAACAAATATTGATTCCTGTGCTATGGGATAACCTTGAGTACTATAGACGACGCTACCCGTAAGGATTTCCCAAGCCTTTTCGGCTCCTAACAAGATGTCAACGGCCGAAGTTTTGTTGAACGAAGGATCAGCTAATTTTAATTCTTTCAAATGATCCCAGTCGTCGATGTTAAAAGATGTCGTTGGCAAGTTTGAAGTCACGGTTGATAATATATAAGTATTGACGACAATACTGTATAAATCGGATCGTGATGAGATGACCAACGATAAAAGACCTCTAGATCTACCTGCACTGGTAGATCCAATACCGGTTATCGGTATACGAGCATTTCTTCGTTTTAGCCCAAGTCTTTGAACACAAGACTCTGTTACGAAAGAAACCTGTGAGCCTGAATCTATAAGGATTCTAACATCTTGGTATATACCATGTAAATCTCGTACTTTGCCAACAGCTGTAGGTAGCAAGGTTTGTGGAATGCTTTGAACCAAATTGACGAATTGAGAATGATTATTTACGAACGTTTCTTGTGAAGTTGAAGGAGTTGATGAAACTTGAGGAACAAATTCACGAATCGGACCTCCGTTAAACGAATTGTGGACCGAAGAATCAGCAGCGTTATGATTAACATACACAGAGGCATCGTGTACCAAGCTATGATGTCGTGATTTGCAAACCGAACAACGAAACTTTGATGCACATCGGTTGAAAGGGTGGCCTGGTCTAAGGCAATTAAAACAAACCTTTTTCGATTTAACGAAATCTCTTCGAAAACCAACTTTCATGTTAAGAAATTCTGGACATTGAGGAAGCACATGCAGACCACTACATTTAATGCAAACATTTGCAGAAGTATGCATACTTTTCACACCAGAGTGTTTCGGTCGAGGAGTATCACGAAAATTTGAATGAGCGCTTTCTAGCGCATCGCAACGTGCGTCGTTCTAAAAATGTAAGAACGTCAAGAACTGAAGGATTTTCAACATCAGAACTATCTGCTGACCATGCTCTTCGTGTTTCTGGGCCCAGTTTGGTCAACAAAATGTAAATCATCCAAGGGTCTCTATCTAACGACTCAGCAGCATTCAAGCCCCTTACCATTTCATCCGCTGTATTCGTTATCTTTCGTAGTTGGTTTATGTTCGAAGTGCTAACACACGGAAGTTCCATAAAGGTTTTAATGTAACTGTTCACAATGAAGCGAGGACGGTCGTAACGCTTTACCAGCTTTTCCCATGCTTCTTTGTATGTTGAGTTGGTAAGGGGCAAATGGTTGAGAAGCCCTAAAGCAGGACCACGAAGAGACGACCTCAAAAAAAGAAACTTCTGGATCGGAGACAGATTTGTTTTCTCATGAACGGCACTGATGAACATATCCCTGAAGGATGGCCATTCCTGATATTCTCCTGAGAAAGGCTCGATATGAATTTTAGGAAGAAAATAATCTGAATGACTCTGTTGCGATGATGAATGCGACTTCCCTTGTAAATTTCCATCCAAACTATTTTCTATTTTCTTTTAATATTGTTTTATTATCTTCTACGATTTAAAATATTCAATATAACTCTTTTATTACATGTAAGAACTTGGCGTTCTTTTAGATCTCATTGCTTTTGGTGGCTGACTTTTTACACAGTGTTGTTCTCTCAGAGAGATGTCGTAAGGCGGAACTGGCCAATTGTATATAAGTCTGCATTTCTGCAGTATCCCACTTCTCACTGACTCAAAACTGGTATTAGTGGCTGATTGATAATGAAATCGAAAAAGCGAAAATCCAAATCAAAATTGCTGCAATCAAAAAGCAGATTAAACGTTATAATATGTACTTTTTATTACCGATGTTTCTCTGGCTGTGGTCAAGATGAAAGTGAACGAGACTAACATAATTTACAAATTAACTGAAAAACAAAATCAAAATCTTTGCTACGCAAAGAGCGAGATCAAAAAACAACTCAAACTCATTTCAAAGTACGATGCATTACGAAAAAATAGAAAGGCATTATTAACATTAAATTAAGGGAGAACATAAATATAAATGCATGCAAGTGCACAATTGAGTAATAATTATCATAGGGTAAATACTACAATGTTTTCGAAGGAAAATTAATTCAAATTAACTAAATATTATTTCTTTTTGTGTGCATTCCAAAACATTCCGCCGCCCCTGGAACAACGTTTCAGTTCACCGGTAAAACTGCTAGCTTATGTATGGGTCGCACAACAGTTCCACTAAATGTCCTCAAGGTAACAACTCGAACATGGCCATCGTGACCTGAATGAAGCTGAATGACTCGTCCCATTGCCCATTTTCCAGGGGGCAAGTTGAATTCTTTGATAACCACTAGGTCGTTCAATTTGATGTCGTCTTCAATTTGTTGCCATTTAGGTCGATTTTGGAGAGTGGTGATGTACTCCATCTTCCAGCGCTTCCAGTACCCTTGTATTTTGGTCTGCAGGTATTGCCAACATGACAAATGATTTTGAGGTATGTCCAAAGTTGGTTCTGGGACAGCTGCATAAGATTCACCTAAAAAAAATGTGCAGGTGTAAGTGGATCTAAATCAGAATCAGAGATTTGACACAGCGGGCGTGAGTTGAGGATTGCTTCGATTTGAGTTAGGAGGGTATAAAATTGTTCGAAAGTGAGATTGTCTGTTCCAATAACTCTTCGAAGATGTTGTTTAACAGACTTTACACCTGCCTCCCACAAACCGCCGAAATGTGGTGCCGAAGGAGGGTTAAAATGCCATGTGATACCGTCGCGGGCTAACGAATCGGAAACGATTGAATTGTAGTTCTCAGATAAAACTAGTTTATGCATTTCAGATAACTACCGGGCGGCTCCTTGTAAATTCGTCCCGTTATCGGAATAAATGTTTGAAGGTTTTCCACGTCGAGCTACAAACCGACGAAGAGCAGCTAGAAAGGCATCGGTCGATAAGTCACTCACTAATTCCAGATGAATTGCTTTTGAAACTAAGCATACAAACAACGATATGTAGCACTTTGTCAATATTGATTTACGACCCGTTTTAGTTTTTAAACTGAATGGACCAGCGTAGTCACAACCACAATGCGCGAAAGGTCTACAAGCGGAGACGCGTTGCGTAGGAAGATTTCCCATTTGCTGGGTCATCGTAGCTTTCCTCTGTCGAAAACAATTTATGCACTGATGGGTTATTTTTCGAAGGAGATTGCGACATCCAATCACCCAGTATTCTTGCCGTACCAAAGCGAAAAGATTTGAAACACCCGGGTGTAAGAATTTTTTGTGTGCGTCAACGAGAATGAGTTTTGTAACGACGCCGACGTGTTCTTTCGGTATGATGATCGGATGTTTGGCGTTAAACGAAAGGTTCGAGTTCTCGAGTCTGTTGGTGGTAGAAGGATATTTGTATCATCAAAATACCGGTCTTGAAACCATTTGATTATTCGAATCTTCACCTCGAAGATTTCTGATGGTGTTAACGAACATGAGGTAAACTTGGTTCCGCGACAACGATCGACGACTCTAAATATTCGTGCGACGGTTCTTACAAGGATATTCCAAGAGGATTTTCTAGATGAAAGAATTTTAAACGGATGATCTTCGTAGGTTGTGAGAAATGATGCTGTTGTGTCAGATAGTTTCTTCTCCTCGAAATTGCTATTTGGATCATCATCGGTGTCGATTATAATGGGCCAAAGCTGAAAGTCCTGCCGAAGCCAATGGGGACCTGTCCACCAAAGGGAGTGTTCGGCAAGCTGTGACGGTGGGATTCCACGCGAAGCGCAATCGGCAGGGTTGCTATCGCCCTTTATATGGAACCATCTTGCTCTAGGTATCGTATTTAAGATTTCCGAAGTTCGATTTCCTTTGAAGACGTTCCAGCGGCGGGGGGGAGACGAAAGCCAAGATAAAACAATTTTAGAATCTGACCAAGCAAAAATGTCCGAAAAAGTTATATTGAGCGCGTTTTGTACAGAAACTAACAACCTAGCTAGGAGAAGTGCACCGCAAAGTTCTAATCTTGGAATGCTGAGTTGTTTTAAAGGAGCAACTCGAGATTTTGACGCAATGATATTAGTTGTATAGCTACCGTCTGAAAGTTGATAACGCGAATAAATAACTGCGGCGTAAGCTGATGCCGATGCATCGGAAAAGCCATGTAATTGGAATCCAGGGGCCGAATTACGGCATCCGTTATCGAATAATACGATACTGAATTGTTTGTGTTTGGCATTACCTCTCACGATTTCGAGCTATGTATCGAGCTTCTAGTACAAAAATTTTAAATTCTCTGCTCAGCTATCGAGCTTAATTTCATTCGACACACAAACAGCTCACTGATGGGAGGAAATTTCTTAGAAGAAAATTAAATTTTACTTATTTTGAGAACTTGAGATATTTTATTATACAATTCTTTGCCAATAATCTATTAAGGTCAAGATATTTCGCTCCAAACCTACACCAATTTCGTCTTCTTTAACAGTCAAACTATGTTTTTTCATAAAATAAAAAAAAAATATTTCTGCCTTCACTATTTCACTCAAGTTTTGTTTTTTTTATTTGTCAAACTCTCAAAATTCCTTCAAAATAATTCGAGACTCGATAGAACTAGTACAATTTTTAAATCCCAAACGATACGTGACCTATCGAATGTCATAATCCCAATGAGGTTACTCGCTCGCTCGATCACGGATGAGACTCACTCACTCGATAACGGATGCCGTAATTCGGCCCCAGTCTTTCCGAGGCCAATCATCCGCGGAACGTTGATTTGTGTTAGAATAAAAAATTCTTGGCGATAGCTACTCCACTTAGTTGAAAGTTCACTTGGTATTTTTTCGTCCCAGTCTAGGTTTTTGTGCCAAAGTTCTTGAAATAAAATTTTCAATGAGACAATAGTAGGAGCGAGAAAACCGAGGGGATCAAAAATGCGCGCGATATCGCTAAGTATTTGACGTTTGGTTATTTGTTCATCTAGGACATAGTATAAACGAAAACTGAATATGTCGGATTTTGAGTTCCACTTGAGACCGAGAACTTTTGTCCACGAATCGGTGTCAGCATTAAACGAAACATTTTCACTATAGTCCGAAGTACGTTTGTTAGGAATGAGTTCTTCACAATTACTTTTCCACTTGCTTAGTTCCATACCGCCTTTTGAAATAAGTTCGATCAGAGTCTTTTGTTTGAATAGCGCTTCACTTAACGTATTACCGCCCGAAACTACGTCATCAACGTAAAAGTCGTTTAGCACAATATCCGATGCAACTGGAAGTTCATCTTTATAGTCTTTCGCGAGTTGTTCTAACGTTCGAACCGACAGATATGGCGCACACGAAGTTCCGTACGTAACCGTGCGTAAGCAAAAATGCTCTTAGGGGTCTGATGGCGATTTTCGCCAGAGGATGCGTTGAAAGTCCACATCCTTTTCGGAAACCCAGATTTGACGGAACATTTTGATGATATCTGCTGTGAATACGAATTGATGTCGACGAAAACGCAAACAAATGGCAAAAAGGTTTTTTTTTTGAAATTCATTTTTTTATTCATTTAAACTTAAATCTACTTATATGCTAGACAAAATGGGAAACTAGCCTAATTAATTCTACTTATGTATAACTTACTGGCCCTAATCGGGCGCTCTTAGTAATTCATGGATCTTCTTAAAATTAATGCCTTTCGGCCTACGAACTAAGTTTATATTCCATTTCAATTTATTTTTTTTATTTATTAGAAAGTTTAAAAAACTAATGACATTAACTTTTTTTTTGGGATGTTAACTTACAAACTAGAGTCCTTAAAATAAAACTTAAAATTACCTAATCTACCTACAAACTACTTTAAAAAAAAATGGCAAAAAGGTTTCGTTGAATTGGTGGACCTATCATTAACGAATCATTTAGGGATTGTCCATTCGAATCTTTGAAAGATCCATCGAAAACGACGCGAAGTTTAGTCTTTGTACTGTCTGGTCTCAGAACAGCATGATGTGGCAGGTAATAAACATTCGGTTTGTTGATTTCGGAACTTGGGACTTTTGACATATGGCCCAGAGCCAAATATTCGTTCAAGAATGACGAGTAGTTTTCAAAAAAAACTTTTATTGGTATGTAAACGTTTTTCCATTGTTTTGAGGCGTGAAAATGCACCATTGAATGTGTTCCCAAAGATTGGAGACGACTTGAAAGGAAGATCGACGATGTATTTTCCATTGCTGTCCCGACGATGAGTGCTTAAAAAATGTTCCTCTATTTCTCGATCTTCTTTGGATACAATCGATTTTGGATCAACTTCTTCAATTGTCCAAAACGCTTGCAGAATTTGATCAATTTTGACTGTAGAGCAATGCGACATAAGAGAATTGTTTGTGGATGACGATTGCCCTGCCAGAATCCAAACAAATATTGATTCCTGTGCTATGGGATAACCTTGAGTACTATAGACGACGCTACCCGTAAGGATTTCCCAAGCCTTGTCGGCTCCTAACAAGATGTCAACGGCCGAAGTTTTGTTGAACGAAGGATCAGCTAATTTTAATTCTTTCAAATGATCCCAGTCGTCGATGTTAAAAGATGTCGTTGGCAAGTTTGAAGTCACGGTTGATAATATATAAGTATTGACGACAATACTGTATAAATCGGATCGTGATGAGATGACCAACGATAAAAGACCTCTAGATCTACCTGCACTGGTAGATCCAATACCGGTTATCGGTATACGAGCATTTCTTCGTTTTAGCCCAAGTCTTTGAACACAAGACTCTGTTACGAAAGAAACCTGTGAGCCTGAATCTATAAGGATTCTAACATCTTGGTATATACCATGTAAATCTCGTACTTTGCCAACAGCTGTAGGTAGCAAGGTTTGTGGAATGCTTTGAACCAAATTGACGAATTGAGAATGATTATTTACGAACGTTTCTTGTGAAGTTGAAGGAGTTGATGAAACTTGAGGAACAAATTCACGAATCGGACCTCCGTTAAACGAATTGTGGACCGAAGAATCAGCAGCGTTATGATTAACATACACAGAGGCATCGTGTACCAAGCTATGATGTCGTGATTTGCAAACCGAACAACGAAACTTTGATGCACATCGGTTGAAAGGGTGGCCTGGTCTAAGGCAATTAAAACAAACCTTTTTCGATTTAACGAAATCTCTTCGAAAACCAACTTTCATGTTAAGAAATTCTGGACATTGAGGAAGCACATGCAGACCACTACATTTAATGCAAACATTTGCAGAAGTATGCATACTTTTCACACCAGAGTGTTTCGGTCGAGGAGTATCACGAAAATTTGAATGAGCGCTTTCTAGCGCATCGCAACGTGCGTCGTTCTAAAAATGTAAGAACGTCAAGAACTGAAGGATTTTCAACATCAGAACTATCTGCTGACCATGCTCTTCGTGTTTCTGGGCCCAGTTTGGTCAACAAAATGTAAATCATCCAAGGGTCTCTATCTAACGACTCAGCAGCATTCAAGCCCCTTACCATTTCATCCGCTGTATTCGTTATCTTTCGTAGTTGGTTTATGTTCGAAGTGCTAACACACGGAAGTTCCATAAAGGTTTTAATGTAACTGTTCACAATGAAGCGAGGACGGTCGTAACGCTTTACCAGCTTTTCCCATTCTTCTTTGTATGTTGAGTTGGTAAGGGGCAAATGGTTGAGAAGCCCTAAAGCAGGACCACGAAGAGACGACCTCAAAAAAAGAAACTTCTGGATCGGAGACAGATTTGTTTTCTCATGAACGGCACTGATGAACATATCCCTGAAGGATGGCCATTCCTGATATTCTCCTGAGAAAGGCTCGATATGAATTTTAGGAAGAAAATAATCTGAATGACTCTGTTGCGATGATGAATGCGACTTCCCTAATACATCAAGTAGGTCTTTCTGTTGCTCTGCTAGCTGACCGATCAGGTCCTCGTTCTTTTGTGCCTTTTCCCTTTCCCTAATAGCCGAAACTAAAACCGATTGCACTAACAAATATTTTGTCTCAAATTCATCGTATTCTGCAGAAGGATCAACGTAATCTTCTTCTTCTCTGAACTCGTACATACACGATTGAGATGCATTAAATTCATCCCACAAGCTTGTAGCCTTCGAAACACGAACATCTTAATCACTAAGATTAACTTTATCGTCGATTCCTTCCGCATATTTTACGAGTTTGGTTAATGAAGCCTTAAGATGACCTCGAATCAGGCGAAGGGCCGCAAGAGATGGAGGCTGTTACGACATTTTTCCTTTTAAACAAAATGAAAACCTTTCAGCACGTGGCTTAATTTTCCATCAACTGAACAATGAACACGAAGACTGACCGACTATGATTAGACCTGGATGACGACGAATGACATGCGGAACTATATGCCAAGAAGCTCAGAAAGCGAAACACGTGGGATTATCGATATCCAATCCTAACCTTGATGACCGATTAACGAAGACGTCTAACGAAATTATGCTCAATTTTAAGGAGGATGTTTGAAATAATTGTTGACGAATGTCCAATGCCAGGGAGCGACACGTGGTAGATAACCAAATTCCTCAGAAAGCGTAGACACGGGGGATTATCGATGTCCAATCCTGGATGTACGACGAACGACGAAGAAAATTGGTTGATATTATCGAATACCAATGTTCGCTGCCAGCGAACGACAAAAATTCCTTAAGTTCGATGCGAAAGAAATGAATTATAAAATTTATGTACGTAATGATGTACAACGAAATTTTAATTTTGGACTGTATAAATAGCGAAATTATAGTTAACGTTAGTTAAAAGATCCGGCTCGAAGGACCATGAAATGATTGATAACGAAATCGAAAAAGCGAAAATCCAAATCAAAATTGCTGCAATCAAAAAGCAGATTAAACTTTATAATATGTTCTTTTTATTACCGATGTTTCTCTGGCTGTGGTCAAGATGAAAGTGAACGAGACTAACATAATTTACAAATTAACTGAACAACAAAATCAAAATCTTTGCTACGCAAAGAGCGGGACCAAAAAACAACTCAAACTCATTTCAAAGTACGATGCATTACAAAAAAATAGAAAGGCATTATTAACATTAAATTAAGAGAGAACATAAATATAAATGCATGCAAGTGCACAATTGAGTAATAATTATCATAGGGTAAATACTACAATGTTTTCGAAGGCAAATTAATTCAAATTAACTAAATATTATTTCTTTTTGTTTGCATTCCAAAACAGTGGCATTCAAAATAATTTTAAAATATGCATTATGCAGGCCCTGAAAAAAACGAAAATGGTCCGATTTCAAAAATAAACTCGGCAACGCTGGACAGTCTAGCAAAACAAAACAAAACATTATCAAACATTTTTTTCTTAATTTTTTTATTCATTCTATAATATTCCATAATAATTCCTTTCTTCTAATTCCATGAAAACTTCTGTATTTTATTAACCACACAAAAAATTAATATCATTAAAAATTCCTTGAGTTAAATCAACAAATATTTGCCTTAAGAATACAAGGAAACAACAACACGAAATTAAAAAAAAAAAAATGTCAAAATGTGCTTAATACTACAAACAAAAATTTTGCTACGTACTTATTCTGCTATAACACGATATTATAGTGAAAGAGATACAATACATGGGTTAAGAAGTGCGTCCCACATAAAGTCCTGGTTAATTGTGTCTTGATCGGTATTCTTCACTGTTTTCGATGATTTGATTAACTGCCTAAAGGTGATCTATACTTTAGAAACCTGTACCCATGTTCTGTAACTTCTCACATCGAGAAAATCATACCGAAAACAGTGTAAACGGAGCGTAATTAGTTTTTTTTTGTATGAAATTTGACACAATTTGTTTCGATTTCCTATGTTTCTCGACTCCGAAAGTTTTCGACCGAGTTACAGAACATGGACCCTGATTAAAATTCTGTTTGCTCCACTGGCTAGTTCTGCCCGAAGTCTACTTCTAGTCTTTTGAAGATACATTTTGCAAATATTTTGTAGATGTAAGATATCAGACTAATTGGACGATAGTTGTTGATGTCATCTTTTTCCCCTTTCTTGTGTAACAGAGTGATGTATGTATAACTTTGTCTATTGGATAGGAATTTCTGCAGTAGATATAACATCGTTAAAAATATCTTTAAACCAAGCTGATGAATATTCAATTCCATACATAAGGAATTCGGCCTCAATTCCATCACTTCCCTTACTTTTTTCATTCACAAGTTCCATAATAGCCTTATTTATTTCGCCTTGAAGAAATTCTTCAGAATTTTCTTGTAGCCTCTGTTCTATATAACTTCTGTTTTCATTTTGGCGAACGTACATACCGCCAAATTGCATCTGGGACTAGCCGATGAATATTTTGAACTCGATTATATACAAATATTTTTAAAGTCACTGCTTCTTTGATCAACCAAGCTAGAACTATTTGTGAGTCTGACCATAGTGTTATTCTTATTTGTTGCAATCTTGATGCTGATGTTAGCGATTTTGTGAGTTCAGTCAAATTGGACTGCATATAACTCAAGCCGTGGAACAGTAATTGTCTTCAGAGGAGCAACTCGTGATGCAATAAAGTGGCATTCAAAATGGTAATCATATTCAATTCGAATATACAGGGTGATTCACGAGCGTTGTGCCAAAAAGCTAGAGCGTGTAGGTTGAGTTGAGACAAGAAAAAAATCGTATGGGAGGGGGGGGGGGTCTATTCGCCCTCGTTTAGCCGGGAGGGGCGATTTTCTGAAAAATTGACTTATTTTGTAAAAAAAAAAATATTAAAAATCAACGGCTTCGTTTACAACACCGTGCTATACCTTTCTGAAAAGCCAAAAACTTTTTCTTTCACTTTGTTTTCAAATTAAATTGTTTTAACGAATAGTTTAAAAAAAATAAATTTTCAAACTCAAAATTTAAAAAAAAAAGCAAAAAAAAACATTTTTGAACTAATTTTTTTCAAAATTTTATGTAATTAAGTACTAATTTTGTTTTAAAAATTCAATGTCTTTGTTAATTTTTAGTCGAAAACAGAAAACCGGATGCAAAAATGTCTTGTCGTTTTTGAGAAATTAAGAAAAAACCAAAACCACTTTTTTCTAAAAAAATCTTTGTTTTTATTTATACCTATCTGGACTTTTAGTTTAATTTATTAGTTTAATTTATAAATTTAATTTTTTGTGATTGGAGTTTTATGAGGACTCAATAAATTAGAAAAGTATTGGATTTTCCCTGGATTAATCATTTTGTTCATTGATAACGTCTGCCATTGACCTTTCACTTCTAGCTCTCAGTGCTCTCGTCGGCGGATTCTTGAAAACATGCTACGACTTGGGCGCCATCTATTGGGATACCTTTCAGCGAAGAGTATTTCGTCTTCCCATTCCCAGTCTCGACAACAAGTTAAACCGTAGCAGAAGTTCTTGTCCGCTTACTCTTCTCGAGCGTATGAGTTTGTTATTGTTATGTGTTGATGAGTTAATCACCCCTGTTCTGATTTTCGTTTACGAAAACAATACTTTCGTTTTTAAAGCTGAGGTGTTCTCAATTTCTCGTTTTGATTTCGTTTCGATTTTGCTGACCGAATTTGAAATCGTAAATTTAAGAATTTAAGTAATTTCAGAGAAATATTTGTCAAAAATTGAAGGCAAATTCGTACGAATTTAGGAACACAGTTTTTTTAGCTTTGCGAAAATCAGTTTCGTAAACGAATTGAATTCGTAACGAAAATCAGAACAGGGGTGAATATTTTAATTGTAAATGGTTGTTTAGTAAATATGCGATGCCTTTTATTTACCTTTAGGTTGTTAATTGTTTTTTCATTCAAGAAAAAATGCGGTTTAATTATCTTAAGCCCCTAGCAGGTAGAACTCTTCGCCGGCGAGTGGCCACGGCCCCAGGTATAGTAAGAAAAATTGCAGGTCAGTTTTCAGACGTTATCAATGAACAAAATGGCTAATCCAGGGATAATGTAATACTTTTCTACTTTATTAAGTCCCCATAAAACTCCAATTACAAAAAATTAAATTTATAAAATAAACCAATAAATTAAACTAAAAGTCCAGATGGGTAAAAATAAAAACAAAGATTTTTTTAGAAAAAAGTAGTTTTGGTTTTTTCTTAATTTCTCAAAAACGAAAAGACATTTTTGCACCCGGTTTTCTGTTTTCGACTAAAAATTAACAAAGACATTGAAATTTTTAAACAAAATTAGTACTTAATTACATAAAATTTTGAAAAAATTAGTTCAAAAATGGTTTTTTTTGCTTTTTTTTTGAAAATTTTGAGTTTGAAAATGTATTTTTTTTTAAACTATTCGTTAAAACAATTTAATTTGAAAACAAAGTGAAAGAAAAGAATGTTTTTGGCTTTTCAGAAAGGTATAGCACGGTGTTGTAAATGAAGCCGTTAATTTTTAATAATTTTTTTTACAAAATAAGTCAATTTTTCAGAAAATCGTCCCTCCCGGCTAAACGGGGGCGAATAGACCCCCCCTCCCATACGATTTTTTTCTTGTCTCAACTCAACCTACGCGCTATAGCTTTTTGGCACAACGCTCGTGAATCACCCTGTATAGTGACCCACCATATGCCAAAAGCGAAGCATAAGCAAATCCATGAAGTGAGATATTTGTTTTATTACTGACACCAATCCAACGGGAAAGACCAATTTACGTAATCAGTTGAAGTTGTTACTGAAACTGTTGCCATTCACGAAAAAGTTTATTTGGTAACCGCATATCCCACCGTATATTTTCTTTCCATATCTTTTGCAATTATTACTGTTGGTCCAATATATCCATTTGGATCAAAAATTTGTGAGATTTTACGAAGAACTCGTCGTTTGGTTGCCTTTTGATAATTCACTATATCAGTGGTGGTTGAAGTTTAAACATAAGTTCATCTGTTTCAGGTAGCTAACGTAAACCAAGCTCAAGTGCATTACTCAAATGTGCGCTTTTTTTTGTTGGAACTACGTTTCGACGATTTGATCTCCATTTGTTAAAAATGAATCCTGACGAATGTAGTATGGTATTGTAATGTGTATACACTTTATTTATCTCATACGCTCTGTTTCTCCTTCTATTGTAATGTCTAATGTGTATACTTTATTATCTCTTACTCTCTGTATCTCTTTCTATATTTAATGTACACACTTTTCTTACTCTCTTTACTTACTCTGTATCTCTTGTTTATTTAATGTACATACTCTCTTTACTTAATATCGTTTAATTGTAGTAGTAAACACTCGTGAGGGGCAATAATTAATTTAGATTAAGAGAAACTTTTTGTTTAGCATTAAGAACGTTAGCCCCTACAAAAATCCCAGTATTTTTTATTTGTAAATAGAGAGCTTCTCGAACTTTCAGCTTCCCCAAGAACCAATAGGAACCAATAGTAGTTTCTAGAACCCATCATTTTCGATATAAATAGCCGTTTGGTGGCGAGGCGAATTAATTAATTGTGAACTGCGATAAAGAAAAGTACTCTGTGTTTGCAAAGTTATAATTGAAAGTGTTGAATAAATAAGTTTGTGAGTGATTTGAATAAAGTGAATTTGTGTTTTATTTAAAAAGTGAATAAGTTTTAATTGTCGGACCAAGCCGAATATTACATTGGTGTCAGAATAAGGGATTAAAACTTATTGAGAATAAAACAGTGAATAGTGATTAAACTATTTTGTTTGAAATAGTGAAGTTAAAAATTAAAAAAAAAAAAATGAGTAAAGTTTTGAAAGACTTAACTGTCTCTGAGCTAAAGGCCGAATTAAGCAAACGTGGCTTAAGTGGGGCAGGATGTAAAATCGAACTCGTAAAACGGCTACAGGAATATCTGGAAGAACAAAATGAAGACCCAGATACGTTTGCTTTCGAAGTGGAAGCAAAATCGAAAGAGGTAAATGCAACTGCCGACTTATCTACCATGATGACACTTCTTCTAGCCAAATTTGAAGAGAATCAAAAGAATGTTCTGGAGCAACTAGAAACTCAAAGACTTCGAGAAGCCCACCTCAAGCTCAATCCAGAAAAGTGTTCACTCTTCAAAACCGAAGTGAAATACCTGGGACATATCATCTCATCCCAAGGAGTTAAGACGGATCCTGATAAAGTTGACACCGTGAAGAATTGGCCAACACCACAGGACAAACATCAACTCCGAAGCTTTCTGGGTCTAGCCACCTACTATAGGCGCTTCGTCAAGAATTTTGCTGAGATCGCCAAGAGTCTACATCAGCTAACGGAAAAGGGAAAGCAGTTTAAATGGTCAGCTTTCAAGAGCTCAAGCAACGCTTGTGTAATGCACCAGTGCTGACCTACCCGACTCCAGGAAAACCGTTCATCATTGATGCTGATGCCAGCAATGTCGGGATTGGTGCTGTATTGTCACAGGTACATGATGGCGAAGAAAAGGTGGTTGCCTATTACAGCAAGGTACTCTCGAAGTCGGAAAGAAACTATTGTGTGACCAGAAGAGAACTTCTTGCACTGATTTTGGCAACAAAGCACTTCCATAAGTATCTCTATGGACAGAAGTTTCTTCTCCGAACCGACCATGGAGCACTAAACTGGCTTTTGAATTTCAAGAATCCAGAGGGTCAAGTGGCGAGATGGATTGAGAGGCTGCAGACGTACGATTATGAAATTCAACATCGGAAGGGGAAGCTTCACTCAAATGCTGATGCACTGTCTCGGAGACCATGTAAGCAAGACTGTAAGCATTGCAGACGCCAAGAAGAAAAAGAAGTGGTCACTGTCCTACGAACCAGAACCAATCCCATTTATGGCTGGAGCAACGACGAGTTGAGGAAGGCTCAACAAGAGGACCCAGATATTGAACCCATCCTCGCATGCAAGGAACACCAGGAAAAACCAGAATGGGCTGATATCTCCGACAGAAGTCCGGCTCTGAAGGCCTATTGGGCACAGTGGGACTCGTTGCATGTCCAAGAAGGTGTCCTTCGACGTAAGTGGGAATCAGCAGATGGAAAGTCCTATGTAATGCAGCTAGTCTTACCGAGATCGAAGATTATGGACGTTCTGCGAGAGATGCATGATGGACTTTCGGGAGGCCATCTAGGAGTAAACAAGACGCTAGAAAAGGTTCGACAACGATTCTATTGGCTACATGCAAGGGAGGATGTCGAGAAGTGGTGCCGAAAATGTGATACCTGTGCTGCCACCAAAGGCCCAAACAAAAAGAATCACAGCCAAATGCAGCAGTATAATGTCGGATCACCCTTTGAAAGGATTGCAATAGACGTGGCGGGTCCATTTCCGGAAACAAATAATGGAAATCGTTATATTCTGGTCGTCATGGATTACTTCAGCAAGTGGCCAGAAGCATACGCCATACCGAATCAAGAAGCCAAAACAGTCGCAGACCAAATTGTGTTCAACTGGGTGAGCAGATTCGGTGTTCCATTAGAACTGCATTCCGACCAGGGAAGGAATTTTGAATCAAACATATTCCAGGAAGTTTGTGGGCTTCTTCACATCAAGAAGACAAGAACAACACCACTCCACCCACAATCTGATGGCATGGTCGAACGGTTCAACCGAACCCTTAAGGAACATCTTTGCAAAGTTGTGGACGACAACCAGCGAGATTGGGATCGACACATTCCACTGTTTTTGATGGCGTATCGAAGTGCAAGACATAGCTCAACTGGCCATACACCGTCTGAGATTTTGATGGGAAGGAACATCAGATTGCCGAGCGAAATAAAATTTGGATGTCCCACGTCGGAACCGCAAGCCGAGGATGACTACTTGGATGACCTCAGAGAAAGACTCCTTCAGATCCACGACGATACTAGGTCAAAAATAAAGATGTTCAGTGACCGAATGAAGACACGCTACGATATACGAGCGACAACAACAGAGTTCCAAGCAGGAGATCGAGTGTGGCTTTACAATCCCCATCGACAAAAAGGGTTGTCACCGAAACTTCAACGGGACTGGGAAGGTCCATATACAGTGATTAGCAAAATCAACGACGTCGTATACCGGATACAAAAAGGAGTCAGAGGTAAACTTAAAGTCGTACATCGCGACCGACTACATCGCTACAGTGGTGATGAGAATGATGGATTTGTTCGGGACGATCAATCCTAAGGAGGGGGCAATGTAATGTGTATACACTTTATTTATCTCATACGCTCTGTTTCTCCTTCTATTGTAATGTCTAATGTGTATACTTTATTATCTCTTACTCTCTGTATCTCTTTCTATATTTAATGTACACACTTTTCTTACTCTCTTTACTTACTCTGTATCTCTTGTTTATTTAATGTACATACTCTCTTTACTTAATATCGTTTAATTGTAGTAGTAAACACTCGTGAGGGGCAATAATTAATTAAGATTAAGAGAAACTTTTTGTTTAGCATTAAGAACGTTAGCCCCTACAAAAATCCCAGTATTTTTTATTTGTAAATAGAGAGCTTCTCGAACTTTCAGCTTCCCCAAGAACCAATAGGAACCAATAGTAGTTTCTAGAACCCATCATTTTCGATATAAATAGCCGTTTGGTGGCGAGGCGAATTAATTAATTGTGAACTGCGATAAAGAAAAGTACTCTGTGTTTGCAAAGTTTTAATTGAAAGTGTTGAATAAATAAGTTTGTGAGTGATTTGAATAAAGTGAATTTGTGTTTTATTTAAAAAGTGAATAAGTTTTAATTGTCGGACCAAGCCGAATATTACAGTATTCATTTCAAAACGTAACTGCCCAGCTTGTTCAATACTTTCTGCACCAGTTAAGCAATAGTCCATATAGAAATCATGTTCTATAGCTTTTTGCCCAATTGGAAATTTTTGGCTTGAATCACGAGCTGCTGTATCTTTGTTAGGTTAGGTTAGGTTAAAGTGGCTGCGGGAGCGGGTACAGGATCCACACACCTAGGCCAAAGGAAAAGGCCCATTGTGATACCACATGAATCTAGTGAATAACTTCTTACTAGTCGAACCATTTTGAGCTTCTCATAAAGCGAAGAATATTTGATATCCTTGTTAGCTAGTTCACTGGGATTATCGCAAAAATATTCTCCCAGTTCCCAGATGAAATTTGCGCCTCAGGGAAAGAGCAGGGCATGTGCAGAGAAGGTGAGAGATTGTTTCTTCTTCTTCTTCGTCCCTACAGCTCCTGCAGAAGTCATTTGAGGCTACACCAAGGCGTATTGCGTGTCTGCCTATAAGACAGTGTCCCATAAGGACACCTATTAGGGAGCTAATATGAAATCTGCTCAGGTGAGATAGGTATGACGCTTCCATTTTTAGCGAGTTCATCGGCTCTACAATTTCCTGTGATGTTTCTGTGGCCCTGCACCCAACAGAGGTGAGTGTTAAGTTGCTGCGCCATCTCCATAAGAGACGATCGACAATCGAGGGCCTTTTGAGAGTTGGTTGAGACACCGTCGAGCCTTTCGGAGAAGATGCGGATATCAGAAGTTAATATCACGTTTTCTCTTAGCCAGGATAGAACCTCTTTGATCGCCGAAATTTCCTTTTGGAAGACGTTATAATGATTTGGGAGGCGAAATACGAGGCTTAGATTAAGCTTCTCTGAGTACACACCATAATTTGTATTATATCCATCTCTATACAAATTAATGCTCCTGTCTTCCAGGAATTTTTTGTCTTCCCATTCGTGTCTGGATGGAATGCCCCGCTTATGCAGAGACATGTAGTGCGTTGGACTCTGCTGAGTTCGTCGCAGCTTGTGACTTTCTCCAGTGCAGTCTACCATACTGCAACCTTGTACATGAGTATTGGTCAGCCAAAAGGTTATTTGAAGTTGAAAACCCCCTTTGCTTCCAATGGCTTTTATGCAGGAGAAAATAGCCCCTGCAGCTTATTTAACTCTTTCTTGAATGTTAGGTTTCCAACTTAATTTTGTGTCTGATATTAGACCAAGATATTTGGCATCATTGGTAAAAATTAGTGGTACATGTGTTATGGAAGGAGGTACAGTTTCAATTTTGGAATTTTTTATTTCCGTGTAAAAAGTCTGTTTTATTAATATTAAATCCACAGTGATCAGCCCATCTAGTGAGCATATTAAATTTAAGGAGGTCTCTCAGGGAATAAGGATGTTTGCCTGGGATGACGATAGCAACATCATCGGCATAAGCATTCACTCTGTGGCTTTCCTTCTCAAGGGATACTAGCAGTTTGTTAACTACTATGTTCCACAGGAGAGGGGATAGAGCACCACCTTGCGGAGTTCCTCTGCCGACAGACCTTCTCGTACAAAAATCTCCCATCTTAGAATTATTGATGATCCTGCTTTTTAGCATTAGATTAATCAACTCACAGAGTGAGTATTCGACGTTCAAGGTCGTCAAAGCAAAAGCGATAGCAGATTCGTCAAGGTTGTTGAAAGCGCCCTCAATGTCCAGGAAGGCAACCATAGTGTATTCCTTTTGCTCTTAGGAGTATTCGATAGGTCTAACCAGAATATGCAAAGCTGTTTCAACCGATTTCCCTCTACAGTAAGCATGTTCTTATCAATGCTCTTACGGAAATGGATATCGATCAATCCAGAGTTCCAGAGTTTTAAGAATGAATGATGATAGGCTTATAGGTCTGAGATCCTTTGGGTTGACATGCGAGCATTTGCCCGCCTTGAGAAAAAAGAAAAAATCAACGAAAACTAACTTTTTTAAATTGAATTATGATAATATAATATAATATACAATATAATTAGTAAGTAAAAAAAAAAACAATCTATCCAAAAGATCACAAATATCCTAAATAGTTTAACATGAAATTTATGCAAATTCTAAATGAAAAAGAAAGTTTAAGAAATAGATATAAAACAACCAAATTAGAAACCTATAATGATCTATACAAAGAAAAAAGAAAGTTATTTAAACCGGAATTAAAAATAAATGTGAAAATAACTTTATAAATAGCACAGAAAGCAACTTGTAAATCCTAAAACATTTTGTGACTAAACGAAATCACTTTGTAAAACAAATAAACTTCCGAATGCAATGTCATATAATTATATGATCCTCAAACAGTCGTTGATTAAAAAAACTCTTACACCACAAATGATATTCAAAATACTACATGTTATTACCTACACCACGTGTCAATATCGGAAGAAGAAATAATTGCAATTATTGCTAGTCTAAATTCAAATAAAACGAGTGGTGCCGTAAAATAATGCCAAGCGAAATAAGGCCAGCTTTTAAAAATTGGCTTTATTTCACTATCAAAAAGTGAAATAAGACCGACTTTAACAAAGCGAAATAAGGCCAATTTATGTTTGAAGTTGAAAATGCCTTATCAAGCCTTCTAAAATCAGAGAGCACCTGCATAAAATAACAGAACCTTAGAAAGCACCGTATTTTGCAAAAATTGGCTTGGAAAAATTAAGGGAATGAGTACTTGTCTTCACTTCTTAGTTAGGGGTTTTATAAAACTTTGTGTTGAAATAAGAAAAAATATGAGCTTTCAAGATTTTTTCCTTCTTAATTCGGGTCTTCATTCCCCTTCAGTATGCGGAAAATTTAACATTGTCCATTATGTGCCCCCCTTAAAAAAATTACCGGGTGCCAATGGTTTTTTTTTTGGAATCTTGTTTGTTTTTTCGCTAGCTGTAGCTGATTAGTGATTTGATTGTGTTTTCACTCGTGAGTATTTCTAGAAACAGTGAACATAAAAAAATGGAAAAAAAATAATAGTTGTGACCTATTTTATTCTTTTAAATTTTGCGAGGGTTTTAGTAAAGGAAGTTCACTTTTGTATATTCCCGAAACTAAACAATTATACAAGTTTAAGACAAACGGCAAACTGTATGACAGATACATCTGTTATGTGAAAGAGTGTAGTGCAAGTGCGGCAGTAGACTTCAGCAACGAACATTGTATAAGAATTCCACATCGAAGTGCTAACCACGATCACCCTGATCAAGAAGACATTTATAAAAAACTTTAATTGTTTAATAAAATCAAAGACAATTGTGCTAGTAGCTCTCTTAAAAGGAGTCGTATTAGGGAGACATTTGATGCAGTGTCGGCCAAACACATTCAGAGCGCTTTAGTTCCTTTTGGAAAAATTAAAAAAACAGCTCTTTAACAAAAGGAACAAATGTTTTCCAAAGACTCCAGGCACACCTGAAAAGGTTTCCGACCTTTTCAAAAGTGAAAGTGTCATGTCTGAATTTGGAATATCAAGATATGATGGTGAACCGTTTTACCGATCAACATTATTAGAAGACAGTTTTTCCTACACCATCTTTATGTCTTCAAAAATAGTATCTCTATTAAATCAATTAACAGAAAGAGCACCACGTCATTTTTTGCTTGATGGAACATTTAACATTGTTCCTTCATGTGGCTTCAAGCAACTCTTGTTGATTTATTTTTTTCATGATGAACATGCACGTATGATATGTTGAATACGTTTTTTCCAATACTGCAATGCAAAATAAATTAGCTTTATTTTTTTAATAACGTTTTTCCACGTTCCGAAAATATTTTTTCAAGAAAATAAAAATATAATGAAGCGTTGAAAAGATACGGAACTGTTTTCGGAGAAAGACAATGAAAATTTTGATGTTTTGCGCGAAATAGAGAAGCTCGACGCGTTTTTAAAAATTTCTCTCTCTGCCGCTGTTAAGTCCTCGAGATATGTACTCAGCTTTTGAAATTCTCGAAAACGAAACCAGGGCAAAGCAATTTCTCATAAATGGAGAATCATAGAATCATCATTTACAGGCTTTTTAATATATTTCAAAAGACAGTGTATACAAAAGGTATACAAATTACAAAAGACTAAAAAAAGTATTAGGATTTTAAGGGAATTTCATATTTTTTTTTTAGGAAACACCTCAATCTTGTCAGTGTTCAATGTTTCCATAAGAACAACTAGTGCCTTAGAAGGTTATAACAGTCGCCTTAAGCCTAGTACGCTGCTGATGCGAAACGAAAATTCCCATACAAAAATGACATGACGAAATCATAAACGAAAAATTTCGCTGTGCTTTTCGTTTTTCAGTACGCTGCTGAACGACGAAATGTGTCATTTTAGTGGATAGATGTACTAGATTTCTTAGTACAATTCTCCACTCTTTTCGTACTCAATTTAATTGCCCTGCATACATATGCTTGCGAAATTTTGACGTTTAATTTTTTTATTGAAAAAAAAAATTGTTTACTAGCGATCGTAACTTTCGGTGTTTTTCATTTTGATATAGTTTTGAAAAAAAAATGGATTTTTCTGAGTTTTCTCAGCAATACATTTCTGAAATTTTTTAAAATTCATTTTTAATAATAAACAATTTAATAAATTCGAACTTGAACAAAACTTTTTGTTTTGTTTACAGCAGCTGACTGTCAGAACTTGTCAATTGTTTTTGAAAGCTGACAGAACTCTCCACAAATATTTTTCCGCTGTGGTTTTCGTTTTCATTTCGCTCTGCACTTGGAGACCGCCGAAAAAATTCGTTTCACTTCAGCTGCGTACTAGGCTTTAGTCGGAAGCTTGTAAAACATGGCAACTTTTTCATGTTCGTCGTGGATTGTTTACTCGATGAAGAGCGTATAAAGTCAGGGGAATTGATAATGTCATTAGATGGGACATTTGACATCTTTTAAACCCCTAAAAAGAAGTTTAAGGGCCAGCAGCTTCAAATTGAAGCTGCACAAAAAAAAAACTTGACAAGAAGATCATATCTATAACCGATTTCTTGATTCAGATGACAAACAAAACCAAGAAAACCTTCATTGAAGACATGTCATTTTTAGACGATGCTGTTGAAATTGAAGAGCCTGCAACAGAATCAACTGAAGACCAAATCGAAATTGCTATACTCTGTCCGATAAAAATTGGCAGTACAGGGAAGATATAGGGATATCTGCATCTCGTTCGCACTCTTTTCCTACCCATAAGTACCTTTCTCAAGAAAGCTCTTGCAGGGTTGCCATAATGCGCATTTTGAATTCGAAAAAGCTAAAAGAAATAACTGTAGGGTTACCATTCTTCTTTTTTACATTGAAATTTCATTTCGTTTTTTATTATATTTCTTGCATTTTATAAATGTCTTCTTGATCAGGGTGATCGTGGTTAGCACTTCGATGTGGAATTCGTATACAATGTTCGTTGCTGAAGTCTACTGCCGCACTTGCACTACACTCTTTCACATAGCAAATGTATCTTTTATACAGTTTGCCGTTTGTCTTAAACTTGTATAATTGTTTAGTTTCGGGAATATACAAAAGTGAACTTCCCTTTCTAAAACCCTCGCAAAATTTAAAAGAATAAAATAGGTCACAACTATTATTTTTTTCCATTTTTTGATATTCACTGTTTCAAGAATTACTCACGAGTAAAAATATAATCAAATCACTAATCAGCTTCAGCTAGCGAAAAAAACAAACAAGTAAAAAACAAACAAGATTAAAAAAAAACCATTGGCACCCGGTAATTTTTTTAAGGGGGGCTTATAATGGACAATGTTAAATTTTCCGCATACTGAAGGGGAATGAAGACCCAATTAAGAAGGAAAAAATCTTGAAAGCTCATATTTTTTCTTATTTCAACACAAAGTTTTATAAAACCCCTAACTAAGAAGTGAAGACAAGTACTCATTCCCTTAATTTTTCCAAGCCAATGTTTGCAAAATACGGTGCTTTCTAAGGTTCTGTTATTTTGTGCAGGTGCACTCTGATTCTGATTTTAGAAGGCTTGAGAAAGCATTTTCAACTTTAAACATAAATTGACCTTATTTCGCTTTGTTAAAGTCGGTCTTATTTCACTTTTTGATAGTGAAATAAGGCTAATTTTTAAAAGTTTTTTTTTTCTTTGTATAGATCATTATAGGTTTCTAATTTGGTTGATTTATATCTATTTCTTAATCTTTCTTTTTCATTTAGAATTTGTATAAATTTCATGTTAAGCCATTTGGGATATTTGTGATCTTTTGGATAGATTGTTTTTTTTTTTACTTACTAATTATATTGTTTAAAGAATTGAAAAGAATTTACCAACTGAACTATCAATGTCTATGTTTTGTAGTAGTTCCAATCTATCGTGGATAGTTCATCTTCTATTTGATCATAATTCTATTTAAAAAAGTTAATTTTCGTTGATTTTTTCTGTTTTCTCAAGGCGGGCAAACGCATATCAACCCAAAGGATCTCAGACCTATAAGCCTATCATCATTCTCTGGAACTCTGGATTGATCGATATCCATTTCCATAAGAGCATTGATAAAAACATGCTTACCTACTGCAAAGGGAAATCGGTAGAAACAGCTTTGCATTTATTCTGGTTAGAACTATCGAATACTCCATAGAGCAAAAGAAATACACTATGGTTGCCTTCCTGAACATTGAGGGCACTTTCAACAACCTTGACGAATCTGCTATCACTTCTGATTTGACGACCTTGAACGTCGAATACTCACTCTGTGAGTTGATTAACCTAATGCTAAAAAGCAGGATCATCAATAATTCTAAGATGGGAGATTTTTGTACGAGAAGGTCTGTCGGCAGAGAAACTCCGCAAGGTGGTGCTCTGTCCCCTCTCAGGTGGAACATAATAGTTAACGAACTGCTAGTATCCCTCGAGAAGGAAAGCCACAGAGTGATTGCTTATGCCAATGATGATGCTATCACCATTCCAGGAAAACATCCTTATTCCCTGAGAGACCTCCTCAAATTTAATTTGCTCACTTGATGGGCTGATCACTGTGGATTTGATATTAATAAAACAGACTTTTTACACGGAAATAAAAAATTGCAGAAACTGTACCATAACTTCCATAACAGATGTACCACTAATTTTTACCAATGAAGCCAAATATCTTGGTCTAATATCAGACACAAAATTAAGTTGGAAACCTAACATTCAAGAAAGAGTTAAATAAGCTGCAGTGGCTCTTTTTTCCTGCAAAAAAGCCATTGAAGCAAATGGGGTTTTCAACCTCAAATAACCTTTTGGATATATACATTGATCATCCGACCAATACTCATGTACAAGGTTGCAGTATGGTGGACTGCACTGGAGAAAGTCACTAGCTGCGACGAACTCAGCAGAGTCCAACGCACTACATGTCTCTGCATAAGCGGGGCATTCCATCCAGACACGAATGGGAAGACAAAAAATTCCTGGAAGACAGGAGCATTAATTTGTATACAGATGGATATAAGGCAAATTATGGTGTGTACTCAGAGAAGCTTAATGTAAGCCTCGTATTTCGCCTCCCAAATCATTTTAACGTCTTCCAAGAGGAAATTTCGGCGATCAAAGAGGTTCTATCCTGGCTGAGAGAAAACGTGATATTAACTTCTGATATCCGCATCTTCTCTGACAGTCAGGCTGCTATTAAATCTCTCGACGGTGTCTCAACCAACTCTCAAAGGGCCCTCGATTGTCGATCGTCTCTTATGGAGATGGCGCAACAATTTAACTTTCACCTCTGTTTTTGGGCAAAACTCCTCTGATAATTTCTGTTTGGGATCCAATGTTGTGTTGACTGGATGACAATCATCAATCAATCAATCAATATTTTATCGATAGAGAGCCATCCGGGAATCTAGTGATATTCATACCCAGTAACGTTTTCGCTTCTCCTAGATCCTTCATTTTAAAATGAGTTGATAATTCATTTTTACTTGCGACATATAGAATATATGGCAAGTATTGAATTCGTAAAAAAAGTTGAGATTTCGATGAAATATGACATAATGATGATAAAGAAGTCGAAAAAAGTGGGTCCGGCGATTCCGTCCGTCTGTCTGTCTGTAAACGTACCTACAGTCTTAACTGCTTGTCCGATTGATTTCAAACTTGAAAATTAGAGGTTTGAGAGAATTCACGTGGGTGGTTTTTTCATTTTTTTTTCTAAGATCAAAATTTAGGGTAGCCACCATACGATTTTCTTGGCTAAAAACTAAAACTTTTGATTTTCTCAAAAACGACTCTTACGTTTTTTTTTAAACTTCCTCGAATTTTTGTTTTAAACATTCCTGTATTTTATGTAAAAAAAATATTTTTGTATTGATCCAAAACCTCCGTTTTTTTTTAATCAGATTTCCTCGAAAAATAAAAGTCTGATCAACGTAATTTTTTTTCTTGTTAAAGTACGTATATGTATATTGCCCAAATAATAAAATAATATAAATTTTTTTTTGGATTAAAAAAAAAATATTTTTGAACTTTTTTTCCAAAATTCTGTATCTCAATATTCAAAATTGAAATTAAATAATAATATGCATACTTACATGTTACATGTTCTTGAAAACTGCATCCCCAGATTAATTTTAATAATTTTTTACATAATTAATTAAAAAAAAACAGCTCCTACGATTTAAAAAAAAGCGATAAATCAAAGACAAGGTTTGAATTTGTTTGGCATATAAACGTTTGGAATTGAATGTATTTACGAGGTATATATTTAAATTTAATTTTCTTTTTTGGCAATGAATTCTTATTATTTTTATACACATAGGTATGAGTTTTTTTTTGTGAGTTTAGTGTAAGTTGGTGCATGGCAATTAACTTTCCACCAAAAGTGAAGGTGAAAGATTTAAAACGTCTAGGGATAACCTTGTTTCTTTATGTTATTGTTCAAAGAAGAAATTATACAGTTTATTAATTGGAAACAAAATAATTTATAATCATTTTTTTTTGTATGTGAACTCAATCCTACACCCAAAAATTAATGAGCCTTGCCAAATAATTGAAATAGTTTTCTCAGTCTCACAAAAACTCAATGAATACTTATGTGGGTACTTAATATATGAACGTATTTGTCATTTATATTTTTGTGAACTTTTCAGCTGAGAATAGAGGTGGATAGAAGGGACATACATATACATAACTAAAATTCATTTTTATATTTAAATAAAATGTTCACATTCCTGAACATCAACAAATAATTTGTTTTCTAAAGATCAACTAAAAATTAAAACAATGCTGTTTATCTGCACCTTACAAATTTGTATTTTTGTCCTGTGAAATATTCATCTAAGGCCGTGTGCGAATTGGATGAATTTGGTTAAAAATACTGGTTAAATTTAACCACTACTATCATGTTTTAGGCTGCTCCGCAGCAAGTCTAATTTCAACACATTTTATTCATTGCGAAGTGTCAAAATTTAACCAAAGGTCAAGTTTTAACCACTTTTTAACGCAATTCGCACTCGACCTAGTTGGTATGTACGAACACAGGAATTGCTGCCCCTTCTACATTAGGCAGGTTAATATGTATGTAATGTAGTTTCATATGCCCAGCTTTATTAAAGATCATCAGTGCTTTTCTTTTATATCACCTAAATCATCACCAGTCATCACTTTATAACAAGATTGGAAACCTACCTACGTTTTACCCTCCAAATACCGCAAAAGTTATTTTTTTTCATGCACACATACTCTTGCAGCTAACTTGCTTTTTATTATGTAGGCAACTGTATCTTTATTACAAAAACACGCATACTCTTACAGCTAACCTGCTCCTTAAGTTTGTATTACACGCATACTGTTTCAGCTAAACTGCTCCCTCAGCTTGTAGGCAAATGTCAATTTGACAGCAAGGTTTCCAATCTTGGTATAAGTGATCACTGATCATCACTGTTTGCATACACAACAAAAGAAAAGAACTGCCACCGAACCGAGTTCCTCAAACCAACAGATGAGTTTAAAAGGGGGATGGGAAACCAATCTATGCGTGTTTTTACCAATACTATCTCAGTAAACTTGAGCATACCACCTGATTTTTGTTGCTGTTTTTTTCTCGTTTCACATAAACGAGGTAACAGTAACATAAAATTTGCGGTATCTGGAGAGTAAAACTCGTCAGTTTCCGATCTCCTTTTATCTCTGCTCAAACCTTTCACAAATATTTTCATCTATGTATGTATTTGTGTATAATATGCACTTCTAAACATCGAGATGACCATATGTTTTTTTTTAATTTGGCTCATTTATAAAAATAACCGCTTTAAGTATTTTATGAGTACTATAGTAAGATGTGTAAAAATTATTATGTTCATTTCATTTAAGGTTTAAATTTGCAAATATATAAAAATATATATACTAAAGCCTAATACGCTGCTGATGCGAAACGAAAATTCCCATACAAAAATGACATGACGAAATCATAAACGAAAAATTTCGCTGTGCTTTTCGTTTTTCAGTACGCTGCTGAACGACGAAATGTGTCATTTTAGTGGATAGATGTACTAGATTTCTTAGTACAATTCCCCACTCTTTTCGTTCTCAATTTAATTGCCCTGCATATTAATTGCTTGCGAAATTTTGACGTTTAATTTTTTTGTTGAAAAAAAAAAATGTTTTAAGCCTAGTACGCAGCTGAAGTGAAACGAATTTTTTCATAACTTGTCAATTGTTTTTGAAAGCTGACAGAACTCTCCACAAATATTTTTCCGCTGTGGTTTTCGTTTTCATTTCGCTCAACACTTGGAGACCGCCGAAAAAATTCGTTTCACTTCAGCTGCGTACTAGGGTTAAGGAAGACTACTTTTTGTAATTTTTGGAACATAGAAGTAATTTATCATAAATATTTAGTTTTAGCATGCAGGCGCAAGTTCGTACGACTCATTCGTGCACATGTTTTTGTATTGAGGTGTGCAATTATTTGTATTTTTATACAACTTTCTCCAACACTTTAGACAAACAAGGTAAAATGCTTATAGGTCGATAGTCTGACGGTTCAACTGGAACAGACTTTTTTGGGACAGGGGCTTTGTATATATATTTGAGGGGTAGTTTCAAGATGGAAAACGATGGTGGTGCCATCCTCAGAATTTTCACAAAGCAGTTTTTTTTACATAAGTTTGTATTGTGTGTTCTCTGCTTGGTTTGACAGAAGTATGAATGAGCTTAACGTCAGCACCTGACAACTAAGTCTTATCTGACGGTGGAACTATCCACAATGTCGTCGTGCAATTTCCAACCGAAGTTGGCATTGTCACTATGCTTCTTTTAAGAGGGCATTAAACCTCTTCCTGATGATCCACCAGAATACAATTAACACCTCCAACAACTTTCATGAAAGAAGCGGGTATCCTGCATCTAGATCCACACCAGTACCAATTGAATTAGTGCCAGCTCTTATTCATCTTGGTTTGATTCTAGACTACTATTCAGGCAACACACGGAACTGCACTCAACCTTCAGTCACGCGAAAGAAGAGCCGTTGTCCGGACACGGAAAAACTGCTCAACTTCCCGTACAAAAGAAGAGCCGTTAACCGTGATTTGCGAATAGCAGCTGAGGCCAAACTCAGATAACCACAACCCCCGCGAAGGTCCATCCCACTAGTGAGTTGCTAAAGCTCACTACCCGCGGTACCCAATTGCCCCTGGGTGGAGGGTGGTCACATATATTTTTTGTATAACAATTAGTTATACATATTTTGTTTTCGTGACATCTTTTTTGTTTTTGCTGCTTTTGTCCTACTGGCGGACGAGGGACACTGCTCAGGCTCACCCTCTGTCAAGTATATCCACATTGATCGAAGGGATGAACCAGCCAATCAAGGGACACACGACACACCCAACATTTTGTCTAACTTCCTTGGCGTTTATCCACATTCGGTACTCGTTAATCGTGTTTTCCTCCTTTACTATGCTATGGGTCACATAGTATCTGTTAAGGATCGTATTATTCATCATTATACTTCCTGCTTCAATTCACCAATTCCATTAGACTAAAGCTGCCTACGTTCGCAGGTTCAAGCCAATAAATTGTCAAGAACCTCTCGGAGGCCCCACGAGAAGGTGTAGGTCAGCACGTTCACTTCAAATTCTCACAATATTTACTTGGAAACCGTGTTTCCTTTCTAAATCGCCAAAATCCATGATTTCACCCCCTGCTTGGTTTCAGAAGAACTGACAAACCAAGCAGAAAACCAACCTTGATAATATTGAAAAAATTGAAATAAATTTTCCTTACCAAATCTTTTATTTTGCTGCTGCTAAATTTCTACAACTTCAGCTTGGAGAATTTTATTTTAGTGTTGACAGAGTAGGAAATTTTGTGTGAATTTTAAAACTATAATTCAAACTCATGTCAAAATGCATTTTAGTTAAGCCTTACAAATAAAAAGGACAAAAGAAAGTTTGTTTAAATTTGTATTTTTTTTTTGTGTATTTTTGTTTTTTTTTTTCAATTTTTAATTAAAACAAATTCTTACACAGTGGCAACTCTGGCTAATATAGTTTGGTTGTTATTGTTAATAAGCTCCGTGAAATTTTCGATAAATTGAGTGAAAATAGACTGTTAAAATCATAAAAATTGTGAAAAAGTCAAATTCAAACCTATTTAAGCACCTAAATATCAAGAGGTGAGCTAATATTCGCTTATTAATACACATGTTTAAGTTTGCAAAATGAATGGTTTACAAAGAACCCCGCCAAATAAGAGCAACAACAACGCTCAAATACCCAATAATAATCAACAATCGCAAAAACGTCCGTGTTTTGACTTTTCGCCAAGCACACAAGAAGACCCTCAAATCGGTAATATGCAAGTTGTGGACATTAAGACAGTAGAACGATCTCTAGCAGCGATTCTTGATGACCGCATGAAAACTTTAGCCACTAAATCCGACTTGATGGAAGTTAAGACAAAAATGGAAAATCTGGAACGTAGCAATGTGTCGCTTCAGAAGAAACTGCAAATGGTGGAGAATAGATGTCAGGTGTTAGAACGGCAAATTGATTTTCTTGAAAAGAAATCAAACGAAAAGAATGTGGTATTGCATATTCCGACGCAAGAGGATGATCAGCATGTAATTGAAAAATCTAAGAATGTATGCTTAGATCTTTTGCAAGAGAATAATCCAACTAAAATAACAAGGATTAAAGTTATTCGCTCCAGGAACAACAGAGTTGCGAATGTTATTGTTGAAATGCAGCACAGTGATGATGTATCGCGTATTTTGAGTTCGGCCTTCAAGATGCGGGATACCGGAATCTCTATTCATCGGGATTATACTCGAGCTGCTCGCGAGAAACGAAGACGCCTCTTACAAATAAAAACAAACATTCAGACAAACAACAATAACATGAAAGTAATTATTCGAGGACAAACACTTATTTGCGAAAATAAATCATTTTATTTGGACCATGAAAACATTCTCAAATGTGTCGAGAAAGATGAAATTGGAATGACATTATTGAACAAAATTATGACAGCATGCAATCGCAGTGACAGCAACAATTTGACAGAAACAGCGCAATCATCCATCAATGTCGGTAGTGCAGTCCGTATGCCTGGAACCGGTGCAGCAGCTGGGAGTAGAAATTGTAGTATTTAGTAGTGATGCCGTCTGCCCTAGTTTTAATAAAATAATTTCAAGTAATTTAACAAGTAAACCAAAAAATTTTAAAATATTATCGTATAATGTGTCAGGTCTGACCAATAAAGCTTTATTTAGTGATTTTTATAATTTTGTAAACAATTTTGACTTTATATTTTTATTTGAAACATTTGTAACCGAGAACAATTATACTAGTTTAGAAAACAAATTAATAGATTATAAATTCAAGTGGATACCAGCAATTCGTAATCATGCGAGAGGTAGAGCCAGTGGTGGATGCTATTTTGGATTTAAAAAAGAGTTAGTCAGCTTAAAATGTGAGTTTCGCAATCTTAACCAGCTAACGTACGTTAATTTGGAAATCAGCAACAAATCACTTCTGATACTCCCTTTGTACTTGAACTGCAATAATTGGGATGATGACTTCGAAAAACTTAACGATGTGTTTAATAAGGTTAAATCATCTAAAGTGATGCTGATAGGGGACCTGAACGCGAGAATTGGCCAAGTTGCGGGAGTTATGAACGATGCAAAAGGGAAAAATAGACAATCGAAAGACTTGATCTGCAATTCAAGAGGAAAGAGATTAGTGGAACTGTGCGATTCTTTTGGACTGCGAGTACTAAATGGAACAAGCGCTAGTGACGTTGCGGGGAATTACACATTTATTGGGGGACAAGGAACATCAACAATCGATTATTCAATGATAGGTGAAGATTGGGAATCATTTGTGACGGATTTTGTGATACGAGAATTGCCTTACTCGGATCATTTACCAGTTGTCTTGATCTTTCAAATAATGGAGTTGACAAGCGATGAGAATAATAACGAACTATTGATACCTAGACTTAACTGGAAACTCGCAAAAGCCTCGTTATACAGACAGCACCTGGACATAATGCTCAACCGCCACCAAATTGAAGACTTCCCGAGCTTAGAACATGTCGTTAAGACGTCGTACCCGCAGCATCAGTTCGGCACTTTACGGAGCAAAAAGTGGAATGAGCCATGGTTCGATTATGAATGCCAGAAAGCCCGAAAAATATCATTCGCATGGCTCAGAAACTTCAGAAATTCATCCCTAGGTTTATTCAGAAACAGATACATCGAAGCCAATAAAAAATATAAGGAATTGTGTAAATCTAAAAAACGAGAGTATGATGAACGTCAAGCGGTTAAACTGGCCAACAGTAATAATGCTTCAGAATTTTGGAAAATTGCATGGGAATTGAATGGTAAAAAACCAGGTCTACACAGAAATATAGAGGCAAACGTTTTAGCCACACACTTCAGACAACTCCTTAACCCAGCCACGACACCATTAATTTGGCATTATGCAACACCGCGATTTACGAGCGAAATATTGGATTCACAGTTTACCACACAAGAACTACAACAAGCTTTAGAGTCGTTGAAAGATGGAAAAGCACCTGGCGCCAACGGTATTTCAGTCGAATTTTACAAGTATGGAACTTCCGTACTTAACGATCAGCTTTTAATGCTCTTCAATAAAGTATTTGATGGTGACATGATAGTGAAAGAATTTCAAGATGCGATCATATTCCCTATACATAAAAAAGGATCTTATTCCGATGTGGCTAACTATAGGGGCATCTCCTTTCTGAACGCAACCTATAAGATTCTTACAACAATGATGCAGAAAAGACTCAATAGGTGGATTAACTCGCAGAACATAATGAATGAGTTCCAAGCTGGCTTTAGGTCAGGTTATTCGACAACCGATAACATATTTGTACTGCAGAATCTAGCAGAGAATTTCTGCTATCAAAAAAAGAAATTGTATGTATTCTTTATTGACTTCAAAGCAGCATTTGACACAGTTAACAGAGGTGCCTTATTCTATAAGTTATATAACGCAGGATTATCTCTGAAGTTTGGACGTGCGCTAGAAAATCTCTACAAAAACACGCAAGCAGCTGTATGGAATGGAACGGCGTTGTCGGAATGGTTTGCAACCTTATCAGGAGTAAGACAGGGATGCACATTGAGCCCCACTTTGTTTTCGCTATTTATTAACGATCTCATCGATTATCTCCCCGGCGGTGTAGATTTTGCAGGAGTACACATTAAGGCCTTATTGTTTGCGGACGATATTGTCATGTTCGCGTATTCCCCAGAATCCTTACAGCTGATGATAAATAGACTATATGACTACTGTTGTGTATGGAATTTAACTGTTAATACCCAAAAGTCCAAAGTGATGATCTTCAAAAAAGGTGGTGGCAGAAATAGCTCTCATGAAAAATGGTCATTTAACGATGAAACCTTAGAGTGTGTCAACGAGTATAAGTACCTTGGTGTAACGTTTTCGAGAAATTTAAGCATGGAGAAGCACTTCAACGAAAAGCTAGAAAAAGCGAAAACGGCGATTAATATCGCCTGGAAAACTTGCTTCATCAACAGGAATATCGCGCACAGCAGCAAGCATAAAATATTCGAAGCGGTGTCAGAGAGTATCCTGTTATATGGCGCCCAAGTATGGGGGTGCAAGAAGTTTCTTACGGTAGAAAAGCTCTTAACGCACTACTTAAAACGGATATTCAACCTACCAATCAACACGCCAAACTACGTGCTTATGCTTGAGACCGGATTATCACCGTTATTCATAAAGACCTTGAAACTACAAGCTGATTTTCTTCTGAGTGTCTTTAGGCTACCGGAATTCAGATTAGTAAGGAAGGTTGCTATCAAGGCTATACGTGATCAAAATAGCTGGTACAGACAATGGTCAGAACTTGCGGAGGGGTGTAATTTAAGTTTTGTTATAAACATCGAAGATATAAGTAATTGTAAGGTGCTCTTCTACAACGTAATAGCAAAAATCGACGAGAAATGCAGAGAAGAATACACAGCTGAAGCTTCCAGTTCACTGTACAGATCAATCTACAGCAGGTTAAACCACAACCTAGCCAGTGGCGGATTAAACGTTGAGGGCGCCATAGGCAAGCATCTCACTGGCGCCCCTATATAGAAATATCTCGTACTATAGTTTGACCTAAATCGCTGCATCGCTCCTAAAGAAAAGGCGTTGAAATAGGGGCCAAGGAAAAAGAGACTTAGTTAACATGAGATCTATTAGTATTGTCCGAAAGATCTTACGAATTGGGTTAATTAATGTTCTGCCGAACCGTAAATTTTGTAAACCAAGTTAACTCGAGTTGGTTCTCATGCAAACCGAGTGGCAGCTCGGTTCTCAAATCGGATTGCACCGAAAATCAATCGAAAAAGAACTTAAAAAGCAGAAAAATTAGGTTTTAAATCCGTTGAAATCTTTGCCATCCGCTGATGAACTTCGACCATTAGGTTATTTTGCCCCTTCAATAAGTAAATTCAATACCTACCTATTCAAAAACGCTTACAAAATTAGAGGAAAGCTAAGCCGATTTCCGAGTTGGCAAACCGAGTTGACTCTGTACTCTAAGAGGAATCACCACTTTAATAGTTCTCAAAAATCAAACATGTAAGAGGAATTGCTCAGGACCGATTTTTATTTCAACAAAAGTTGCAAGTGCAATTCGAGTTTACAAATTTCTTACTTTAACAACCACGTATGAATTCGCATTATTTGCCACTTGTAAGAATTACTGCGCCCGCGCGCCCCTTTGTTGCTGCGCCCCTAGGCACGTGCCTAGTTTGCCTTTAGGATAATATGCCACTGAACCTAGCCCAAAAAAACTACTTCAGGGATACTAATAAAGTAAAGGTCATAGCTACCATGGTCAGGCTACGCAGCGAACTCCTGAATTTGAATTATATCCCACATAGACCTGATCTACCTCTGGAATGCAGTATTTGTAACCGAAGGGAAAGGGAAGACATCATTCATTTTCTAGGACGATGCCCAACTCTAAGAGAATCGAGAAGAAGCGTTTTTGGAAGTGATTATTTATCAGAAGCCCAAGTTTTAACGGAATTGAACGAAATGAACGTTGAAAGACTTTATAAATACTGTGTAATTGCGCTAAGGTATAGGGAAAGAATAATTAACGAAAATTTTTGATAAACAAACACATTAAATGTATGCCTCTTGTTCTTTTATGTATTTTATGTATACAGTATTCTTATGTTCTTTTAATAACTTTGTTCTAAAATGTTTTATTATGCTTTGTTAACAATATGATACAAAAAAAATTAAAATAGTTGTCATTCTGGCAGACGGCAAATGCCATGTCATAAAGATTTTTGTAAAATTATGTATGTATTATAAGGTTAAATTCAGAAAAGAACTAAATAAAAATCTAATCTAATCTAATCTAATCTAAAACTTATAACAATGTAATCTAAAAATTAAACTTACATGCTAATAACTTTATAATCTTAGAATTAAACTTAAAAATACCTATAATATTTTAAAATTAACTTAAGATCACTTAAGAACTAAAGTCTCCATACTGACGGCGAATCGCGTTCAGCAGCTCTTCGAACGGATGCTGCCCGTTCTTCTAGATATTCCTCCGCCATTGATATTCGAAAATCTAGTGCCCGAAGTTGTCCGAGCAGTTCGAGTTGTAAAAACATCTCTTTACTACACGCCACTGAAACTCGATGCGCTCCGTATGGGTCCCATCATCCGCAACAAACGGATTGTCCGGATCACTATAATTAACCTACCGGTGGATAAATCCCTGATCCGGAAGGCAATCATACACTGACTAGAAATCCGTGTGGATGGTGGTTCCCGGCAGCACATGCTTTTTTATAAGCGGGATATGAATCTAAAAATGAATTTTTTGTAAGGGAAATCTTTTTATTTAGATATTGTTTTAAACTCACCTCAGCGCTTCGGAAATTTTTCTTCACATATCTCTAGGCGGAGATCATCCGAACCGTCCTCGAACATTCCGAGGACCCAATGCACATCATTTCAGTTGCCCTGAAATTATGAAAAGTAGGTATTTTATTATAAATAATTAAGGAAATTAAAGTTTATAACTTTGTTGTACTTCCAGCTACCGAACTTGGACTCGTCTACCTGGACGACGCGGCCGACACCACCAATTTTGGGTCCATGTTTCTGAAAATTGGTAAAGTCGTCGACGATGACCTCGCGGCAGAAGCTATACCAATCCGCGATGGTCCTCATCGACAAAATAGTGCCGGACGCCGAGAACTCCTCCTCCTGGACTTTCTCGTAGGGCGTTCTCCTGGTGAAGCAATAGGTGAAGAAGAGCACCTGTTGGATAAGCAACTTGGCCTTCTCAAACCAAGTGCCCTTCGCTCTTGTAACCAGTAACCTTGTTTCTACCCCTACACGTCCTACGTTGGCAACGGAAGTATCCAACGGTGGCACCGTCCGAGTTAAGGGACATTTGAGTCCTATGGGTGGGGCATATTCTGGGAGAAGGCAGCAATCCATTTTCTTCCACTAACTTAACGCCGTTCATTCGCCGTCGATCAATTTGATGATGTTATACCAATTCCTAGAAATTTGAGTTTTAGTAATAAAATATTAATATACTTTCTAACTTACCATCGCTGTAGTGAAAGCACAATAGCACGTTGGCTCGTGGTAGCTTCATTTTCATCTTGATTAATTGAATTTCCTCCTTGAATTATTTTGAATTGATGTTTTTTTAATACACGCGGTCGCCTTGATTTGCAGAAATGAAATACACAAAATGTGCAAATTCTTAATGCAAGAACACATTTTTACCGTTACTGAAATGTTTGTCCAGTTCGTACACGAAAAAAAAATTTCCAAAGAGTTATTTCAAAATTCCCAAAACCAACGACAATTCGCTGAATATCCCAAAAACAATCAAAGCCAAGTGTGCAGTCTACTTGCAATACGAATGACATTATCTCGTGAATGCGTTCTTTTTTTTACTAACAATACTCTTTGATACTGTTTTACGTGTTTACAAACAGCTGCTTCTTGACGTTCATCATAAAAAAACGCATTGCAACGCGAATTTTAAAATAAAACTTCAATCTATCTGTCAAAAAATGTAAAGCGGAAAACACAAAGCTGCTTTGCTGTTGCGTTGAGTGACGTATAAAGTTCAAGCATAGGAATTGCACAAGCTATCACAAAGCAGCTTTGTTGCTCAAACTTTAATTTGACATACTGTAAGAACCCCGTAACATAAACGTAACGTCTCAAAAGCTGTAGCAAAAGTAGAAATGTTTTCTACTTTTTCATATGAATTTGCTCACCGACATGTTTTCTTGTTTGTTTGTGTGAACATTTTATTTCATTTTTACTTCCTTTTCGCTTCAGCTGTCGGTTTTGTTTCCAAAAAAAAAAAAAATTTGGAGAAAATATGTTTGACGAACATAAAATAAAATAAGTAAAAAAAGTAAAATAGCAGATGTCAGTCAAAGTTCAATCCAAAGTATAGAAGCGTAACAGAGCCAGCTCTAACAGCAAAGCAGCTTTGTGTTTTCCGCTTAATTTTATTTATTTAATTTATAGTACAAATATTTATTTCCGGCAAAAAAAAAACACTATTTGTGCTTAACTTACTTAAGGTGGCGCTACAGTCCGGTGTGGACTTGGGCCTCAATCAACAGTCTCCACCAGCCAGCTCGGTCCCTAACTAGCTTCCTCCAGTTTTGCACTCCAAGTTGATTGAGGTCCTCTTCCACTTGTGTGCGCCACCTGAGTCGCGGTCTTCCTCTCCTTCTGCGTCCCTCGGAAATAGTGTCGAAGAACTTGCCTCTCGAAACAGCCTAAGGCATATTCATCCGATTTTTTCAAGGTCCATGCTTCTGCACCATACAGCAGGACAGGGATGATGATTGTGTTGTACAGTTTCACCTTAGTTGCTCGAGAGAGGGCTTTTCCACTCAATGGCTTTCTAAGCCCAAAGAAACAGCGATTAGCAAGAGTTATTCTTCGTTTGATCTCGGCGCTGGTGTTATTGCCCGTGTTAATAGCGGACAAACTCCTCTACTACCTCGAAGTTGTATGCGTCTATTGTGACGTTCTGGCCGAGCCGTCGCGTCGGTGAGGGGTGTCCTTTGTCGTAGACAGCATATACTTCGTTTTCCCCGCATTTACCGCTAAACCTATTTTTGCCGCTTCTGTCTCAATTCTCACAAGAGCGCCATTAACATCACGTTGTGTTCTTCCCATTCTATCAATATCATCGGCGTACGCGAGAAGTTGAACAGATTTTTGGAAGATAGTGCCTCTGGTGTTGGCGGTGGAGTTTTGGACTATCTTCTCAAGAACGATGTTAAAGAAATCGCACGACAGCGCATCACCTTGTCTGAATCCTTTTTTGACGTCGAAAGATTCCGTAAGCTCATTTCCAACCTTGATGGAGCAGTGTGAGTTCTCCATCGTCATTTTGCACAAGCGAACGAGCTTGGCAGGGATTCCAAATCTAGACACAGTTCGTCTCTTCTCTGTAGATGCTGTCATACGCGGCCTTAAAATCGATGAAGAGGTGGTGGGTATCCATTTGGAGTTCATATGTTTTTTTCCAGGATTTGCCGCAACGTGAAAATTTGGTCGATGGTTGACTTTCCTGGCCTGAAGTCACATTGATAAGGACCAATCAGATTGTTGACGAAAGGCTTCAGACGTTCACATATTATGGCAGAGAGGATCTTGTAGGTGATGTTAAGTAGACTGCTTCCTCTGTAGTTGGCACAGTTTAGAGGATCTCCCTTTTTCAGGATCGGGCAAACAATGCTGAGGTTGCATTCATCGGGCATTATTGTTATTATTATTATTATTGTTATCATATTATTATTATTATTATTATTACATTGATAAGGACCAATCAGATTGTTGACGAAAGGCTTCAGACGTTCACATATTACGGCAGAGAGGATCTTGTAGGTGATGTTAATTAGACTTATTCCTCTGTAGTTGGCGCAGTTTAGAGGTTCTCCCTTTCTCAGGATCGGGCAAACAATGCTGAGGTTCCATTCATCGGGCGTGCATTCCTCCGACCATATCTGTGGTGCATGTTCCTATCTAGATCGTCGCCTGTTGTTGGATTTCAGCCGTGATATTGCCGTTTTCACTTCTTCTAGGGCTGGTTCACGGAATTGTTGGCTATCATGGTGTACGATAAAAGTTTTGTTCGTCGCCGAAGTAGTACAGAAGTGGTCTTTTCAAATCTCTAGCATTGACTGCGATTCTACTATGATGTTCCCTTGTTTACCTCTGCAGGCATCGATTCTTGCTCGATGATCTTGAGCCAGCTGATTTACCTTCCGATAAAACCTCCGAACTTCATTCCTGCTGTTGGCTCTCTCAACATCCTCGATCTGATGCTTATCATGCTCCCTCTTTTTTCTGTTGAGAAGCCGGCGTTCCTCTCTCCTTTTTTTAGTAGAGCTCACGAGCAGCTCTTGTCCTTCTATGCAGCGCCTTTTTGTATGCCTGCTTGGCTGCATGGGCCTGCCTGCATTCTTCGTCAAACCAGGGGTTTCGTTTTGGTGGCTGTGTGAAACCCAGCTTATTAGAGGCGGCATCTCTAACTGCTTTCTGATGTTGGCGGCATAGGACTCCTTAAGAGGTTGCTTGACACTTGATCAGAGAAGGATCTGGGGATCTCTTGTAGCCGTCCGAAATCGAATTTTCTTGCAACATTTCCTTGTTTTATCCGTTGTCACGATATTCGTAGCACTACCTTGGTTACGACGAGGTAGTAGTCCGAGTCGATGCTGGCTCCTCGGAAAGTTCGAACATCTAGAATGCTGGACAAATGCCTTCTGTCGATCGCAATGTGATCAATCTGGTTGACGGTTGATTGATCAGGAGATCTCCATGTACCTTTATGGATATTGAGATATGGGAACCAGGTGCTTGCTATCACAACATTTCACCCCTCAGCTAAATCGATCAGCCTGAATCCGTTCTCGGAAGTGGTGTCGTGCAGGCTGTGCTTCCCGAATGTTCCGCAAAAGATGTCTTCTTTTCCCAGCTTTTCATTAAAATCACCGAGGACAATTTTCATGTCATAGCTAGGACATTGCTCATATGTTTTGTCGAGAAAGCTCATAGAATTCGTCTTAGGTGTCGTCCTTTTCCTCTTCTGTGGGGGCATGCGCGCATATTAGGCTAATATTGCTGAATTTAGCCTTGATTCGGATTATCGTGATGCGTTCAATTACACATTTGAAGCTCAAGACTTTCTGCTTGTGTCTGCTTCCCACGACGAATCCGCACCCAAAGAGTAGCAGTTGTTGCTCCCGGTAACAATCATTATAGTATATGTCGCAGTTTTTCATCCTCCTTTTGCCCGGTCGATCCCATCGCATTTCCAGGATAGCGGTAGTGTCTGCTTTGTAGCAGTTGAGTGTCTCCGCTAATTGTCCGGCAGCACGCGGTCATATAATTGACCTAACATTCCACGTGCATATCCGAAATTCGTTGTCCATAATACATTTGCTTGTGTTGTACTCAGTGTATCCGTCCGTTTCCGAGGCCTGTTGTTGCTGCGCAACTAAATCTTTTTCTACGTAGTCAGGAAGTCACCCCGACGTACAACCCCCAACCTGAAGTACCAGGCACTTGATGTGACTCCAAGTACAAGAGCCAGGAAAACCACTCCTTTTACGGATACTGGTGTCAGTCAGGACCAACCTATCCCAGTACACGATATAATCTCTGCGTTCTGTAACCGAACTAGGGGTGTACTTAAAATACGGAGTGTAGTTTGGAGATCTTGTCATTAGTCCATATTTTTTGAGAAGCTCCTGATGAACAATTTTACCCATGTTATCATGCCTCTGTTTGTACGAGCTGCTAGGTAGCTTGGCACAGCCAGCGAGAATATGTTGTACTGTTTCATGTACAGCTCCACAACGTCGGCAGATATCTGTTTGGATGGTTTGATCTTTCACGATATATTTCAGGTAGTTTCTTGTTGGCTTGGTCTTGAATAGCTATCATGAATCCTTCTGTTTCTGGATATAACTTTCCAAATCGAAGCCAGGAATTCAACATTACTTTGTTGACATTTGCTTCTTCGAGTTCGTTTGGGTGTCTACCATGCAAGGGTTTTCTTTGCCATTTGAGATAAAAATCCTCGGGTATATTTGCGACTTCATTGACTCTGTTTTGCATGTTAGCTGGTGTGAAATTGTCATCAGCGTTGATGATAGCTTTGTGGAGAGAGCTGGTTTCAGCTTTTCGGGAAAAATATTCAAAAAGATTTTGGTTTTGTTTTTCGACCATTCTCTGTATGTTTATAATTTCTCCTCCTCCTTTAGATCTTGGTAGGGTAATCCTTTCGATTGCAGCTTGGGGGTGGTGTTGGCGGTATTTTGTCATAAGCGTCTATGTTTTCCTTTCCAGGTTTTCTAGATCTGTTCAACTCCATTTGACTGCTGAATATGTTATTAGAGGAACCGCAAAATGTGTTGATTCCCATAACCACGTTCCTGGCGTTCAAAGATGTTCGTTGAATTTGTTCTAAACGGCTTTCAAATGATGAAGCTAGGCTGGTTTTGATGTTAGCATGTTTGATCATTTTTTACTGTTCCATATCGAGGTATTTGTAGACATCATCTTCTTCCATTGATTCAATTATCTCATTAAAGGAGGTAATATAATCGACACGACACCCTTGGACATCTCTCCTCTTTCGATATTTCCTTTTTTTCGTTCCAAAAATGTTCAACTATTCGAAGTAATTGTTCTAAGCTGTTGGGTGTGCTGGCATACAATTTAATGTCATCCATATACATAAGATGTGTTAGTCTTTTATTCTGAATAATAGTAGTAATAACTTCAAACCCGTGCTTACTCTTATTTAAAAGAGAAGATAAAGGGTTCAGAGCAAGACAGAACCATAATGGACTAAGACTATATCCTTGGAAGATACCTCTTTTGATTCTTATACTACAAGATGTTATTGTTCCTATGCGAAGCTTTGTAGACCGATTCGACATTACTGTCTCGCAGAATCGTATAATCTGTGCATATATTTTGTAGATTTTTAAGATACGTAATAGCCAGCTATGCGGGACCATATCAAAGGCTTTTTTATTATTATTATTATTATTATTATTATTATTATTATTATTATTATTATTATTATTATTATTATTATTATTATTATTATTATTATTATTATTATTATTATTATTATTATTATTATTATTATTATTATTATTATTATTATTATTATTATTATTATTATTATTATTATTATTATTATTATTATTATTATTATTATTATTATTATTATTATTATTATTATTATTATTATTATTATTATTATTATTATTATTATTATTATTATTATTATTATTATTATTATTATTATTATTATTATTATTATTATTATTATTATTATTATTATTATTATTATTATTATTATTATTATTATTATTATTATTATTATTATTATTATTATTATTATTATTATTATTATTATTATTATTATTATTATTATTATTATTATTATTATTATTATTATTATTATTATTATTATTATTATTATTATTATTATTATTATTATTATTATTATTATTATTATTATTATAATTATAATTATAATAATAATAATAATAATTATTATTATTATTATATTATTATTAATTATTATTATTATTATTATTATTATTATTATTATTATTATTATTATTATTATTATTATTATTATTATTATTATTATTATTATTATTATTATTATTATTATTATTATTATTATT